>FIZU01010967.1:0-10987 GCA_900064475.1 Pseudococcus longispinus | reverse complement strand
CCCAAAAGTGGCTAAAAACCACGTTTTTTCCGAAAGTTATCCCACTTTGAGGCCCCTTAGGTCCGCTTCCCTTTGGGTTACGGGTCTAAAATTTTTCATGGTTCGTCCCCGTATAAATATGAACCACCCTCTTGAATTTGGTCAAAATCTGAGGTATGTTTTTTTTCGCAAATCCACCCTAATTTCCATCTGACCTTGAAAAAAAGCTGAAAATTTTTTCTAAAAAATTCCATGAATTACCCTTGATACCGTCTACTATCTCTGTAAGTTTGAGAAAATTCGGTTGAAAACTGCCAAAAATGAAAATTTTTAACGAAAATCCACATTTAATCCCCCAGAAGGGATTAGGGTTGAAATATCGAGCTAAAAATTTTGTCATGGGGGTTTTAGAACATAAGAACCAACTTCCACTGGATAACTTCAAATTCGATGCTCAGGGCCAAATCACCTCTATAAATCTGGCTACGCTCTTTCAGCTTTTGAATATCTTTTCCTGCAATTTTCTTCTTTGCTTTTCTGGAGCACAACACATTTGCTAATTTTAATAAAATAATAAATATTTTTTTCCATATTACGTGAAATATATTTCTTTTGCGAATACACCCCCCCCCCCCCCCCCCCTCCTTGAATAACTGCCCAACTACAATTTTGCATATTGTTGACAAAAAACTCAGATCAATTTCGTTTTTTTCAAGGTTCATTTTTTATTTTCACTCATTTTTTTTTGTCATTAATATTGTTAAAAAAACACTTTTAATTTGCATAGAATACTTTCCTTTTCCAATATAAAATGTTCAAGGAAATTTTTTTCCTAATTTTGATGAATGGTGAGTCATTTTTGAATGAGTGATCTTCTGAAAGTTTTGTGAAAAGTCTTAGTGATTTTCAAAAAAATTTCTTTGCACGCCATTAATGCGAATTTTCAGATTAAATCAAAAATCCTCCCATAATTTCTTTATTATATTTTTTATTTTATAAAAAATTTCAATTTTGGGTCATTTGGGGTCCTGAAATATCTGGATTACAACCGCAACACTTTAATTTCTGTTTTTTAGAAATGGCAATAACAAAAAATTGGGGGGGGGGGTGGTAGAACAAATTGAAATTTTTGCACTGCATCTCTTTCTGTTTTAAGAATGAGTAGTTGGGTACAATTTTTTTCAATTTATAGCAAATCTCACACACTTTAATAAAAGTAGCTATTTTTGATTAGATCTTATTTCTTGTGTAAAATTTCAATTTTCACTGATCAAAATGAACTCTCGACTTCAGTGTTCAGTCTACACGAGGCAACAAAAATTCTCAAATTTCATCCATCATATCTCTCCTCGGCACAAAAGAATCGAATAAAACTCTATTTGTAATTCCGTGGCAATTTTTAAAATAAATGTCTAATTAAAACGAGCTCGTTTGAGACAAAAAAAGCACATTTAACCCCGGTAATATTTTTGGGGAAAAAATGATGATACCTTGACAAAAACAAAGCCTTCTTCGTTATTAATTTTAACAATTTCGCGAACTCGTTTCACTATATTCGTACCAAGAATCGAGCCAGCTTTTTAAATACAACAAAACTGCTTAATTTTTTGTTCGTCTTTGAAATTAAACAGTTCTGCGTTGGAGAATCTTATCTATAAAAAAATTTCATTCGACCTCGATGTATAAAAAATACGCCGGCGACATCTTCGTTAATTAGAAAATTTCCACGTCGGCGTCGCAATCAAAAAAAACTTTGATTTCTCGCCGACACGAATTAACTTTTCTTCGTGGCTACAAAATACAAGACGTAATGAAAAGAAATGGTTTTCTTTCTTTTATTTTTTTCTTGCCAAAGAATCTTTCTCTCTTATCGACGATAAATAAGAAGATATCGTAGACCATACCGAGACATTTCTCATTCATCGACGAAGCTGTTTGAAAAATACGAGGGAATCTCGTGTACGTACTTCGATCTTCCAATTCGGTAAAGTTTTACGAACTTGCCGAGACTTTCGAGATATTTATGAATTATTAAATGAACCGAAATCCAAGTAAATGTTCGAATTGGAGTAATAAATCGATTCCGAAGAGTATCTGGATGGTGTGAGAATACGATAGAAAGGAAAGAGCAAACCACCAGGTACCACTTCGATTTGCGTATTTTAGTTGAACCATTTTCTTACTACGAAATTATATTTCTCGATTTCCTTTCACCTTGTGTAGGTACTTTTTAAATGCGAGAAATTAAAACCTCATCGAGAGAAGATCGAAAAACACCACCAACGTTGTGTCGTATCGTATTTCTACGTACTTGACGATACATCTACATTGAGCCAAAAAAGACGCACGAGGGCGGAATCAATTTAAGTTTACCTAAAACAACAACACAAAGAAATCGCGAAAATTAATACTCTCGTCTTTTGAGAAAAGGCAGGCGATAGCTAAGCGATGTTTTCTATAAGTTTGTTACTCTCTGCATTCCTCTTTCTCTTCGTTTCTCTTTTCCATCAAATACTACAGTACCTAGTTTTATATTATAGCTTTTCTATAGAGTATAAAGCTCGTGTAGTAATTATAACTATAGCTTTACTCTACTCTACTCTCTCTCTCTATACAAGTCTTATACGTTCTATAGTATTAAAAGTATTCTCGATCCCGATTCCTTAGCTCGTAATTAAACTAAAAAGTTTCGCGTGATTGGTGTCAACGACGACAATCATTCCCGAACTCCGAATACTCGTAGTTCGTAGTAAACTGACTCGAAATTAAGAAAATTTAAACGCTAAATAATTCCAAGTTGATTTCTTATACACAAAGTGCTATATGGAATTCGTTCGTTTTTTTATCGCTTATTTTTCACTCTGTTTTCGACTCGAGAAAGTGAAAAAAACCTGGAAATTAATTCCGTCTTCGTGACGTAGTGTATAAAAAGAGAAAATACTAGTGATCTCGAGGACTCGACGAAATGGCGAAGGAGAAACAATAATGATCCCCTCGTAGTCTGATATTTCCGTTGGCATCGTATATCTCGAGCGACTCAATTGACAGATTCATTTTTTACCCTTTGAAACAATAACAGAGGGTGTAGTTTTGATTGAATAGATTTGCACGTCGTCCAATTATATACGATCGTTGGTATAATAATGATTTACTAAGTCGTAGTATAAGCTGAGTGAAGTGCCACGAGTCACGATGTTTGAGAATTTTTTCATCCTTTTGTAAATGATTGAAAAATGATTAAAAGCTCAAGATGGAATTGGATTTTTTGGAAATTATTCGAATTTGGAAGAACTTGAAATTCGACGTGTTATTCCGAATTTCAGATTTTTTCGCTGTCAATTTCATAAGAAGTCTAAAAATTTCACTTCAGATTGGTGTTAAAACGAAATTTGAATTTTGGAAAGAAGCAAACTATATCGTTGCGAATATCTCAAGAACCGGTTCACGAAAATGAAAATAGTATATGACCTTTTTTATGGGCCGTTTCAAATACTATGCAAAGTGTTATGTGCAATTTTCACCTAAATGCAATATTCAAGGCACTACAGGTAATTGAAAATTTCAATAGGCAATATCTCGAGAACCGGTTCACAAAAATGAAAATAGTATATGACCTTTTTTATGGGCCGTTTTAAATACTATGCAAAGTGTTATGTGCAATTTTCACCTAAATGCAATATTCAAGGCACTACAGGTAATTGAAAATTTCAATAGGCAATATCTCGAGAACCGGTTCACAAAAATGAAAATAATATATTATCTTTTTTATGCATCCTTTAAAATACTATAAAAAAGGTTATTTACAAATTTTCCGTAAATGCTTTATTTATGACGCTACAGCAATTTGAAAATTTCAATCGCGAATATCTCAAAAACCGGTCCACAAAAATGAAAATAGTATATGACCTTTTTTGTGGGCCTTTTTTAATACTACACAAAATATTATGTAAAATTTTCACATAACTGCAATATTTAGAGCCCTAGAGGCATTTGAAAATTTCAATCGCAAATATCTCGAAAACCGATTCACAAAAATGAAAATAGTATATAACCTTTTTTATGCATTCTTTAAAATACTATCAAAAAGGTTATTTACAAATTTTCCGTAAATGCTTTATTTATGGTGCTACAACTATTTTAAAATTTTATTCGCGAATGGCTCAAAAACCAGTTTATCGATTTTTTTAGAATTCAATAGGTTTTTATTCCTAGTAGCACTTGATCTTTTAGAAAAATTTCAGCTAACTCGGTCAATTATTACAAGACATATAGTCTGAAGAACAATTAAGGTAAACCATCAGATCAATTTTAATAACTAGCTGATTTTTCGATTCTCAAAAATCACCTAAAATTGTGATTTTTTTCGTATTACGAGTATTTTGAGCTTATTTTAACCAGTTCAATGTTCATTTAAAAAAGTGTGGAAAACTTGAAGCAGGAGTAAACGTTAAAATTAGTGCTGTCAATTACGAAAAAAATAATCGATTAATCCATCGCATTCCAAATTTAATCAATTACGATTTTTGGTCGATACCGAATCGACTGCATTCAAAAGTTGTAATAAATTAAAGAAACAACACGAACCAATCAACTACAATTTTTAATTTTGTCAATTTTAATTTTTTGGAAATTTTAAAGAATTTTTAATATTTTTGATATTTTTCAATATTGTTTTCCCAACATTTTACCAATTTTCACGATATTTCAAGTTGTTTTTATGAATTTTTATGAAATTTCTTACGGTTTTCAATCGATTTCGATTAATCGATCACAACACATTTAATCGATTGTTCGACTAAATTTTTGTACCGATTAATCGATTACAATTGACACCACTAATTAAAATTGTTGCAATTTTCATAACAATCATTAAAATGTTCACTGAAAAAGCCAAAAAAATCATAAAAGTATCAAAAACTCATGAAATTGTGAAAATAGTCTTAAAAATTGCTGAAAAAATGTTGTTTAAATAGTTGAAATGCCATAAAAAACGTTGCAATATGCACAAAAATTTATGAAACTCAGCAAAAATAAATCAAAAATGGAAAAAATTAAAAGAAATAAAAAAAGGTGAAAATTCTGGTATTTTTTACTAGATTTTCGATGAATTTTATAATTTTTTTGACATTTTTTACAATAATCTTTCGTATTTTTGAAAAAATTTCGTCAATTTCAATATTTTTGATGATATTGATGATTTCTTGATCATTTTTTTCTCATTTAAAGTAATTTTATGGAAATTTTAACAATCTTTACGAGATAATCAACAATTTTCATAATTTTGATCATTTCTATGATATTTCACCAATTTTTATGACAATTTCAAGAATTTTCACGGAATTTTCGACAATTTTTGGATCTTTTTAAAAATGTTTTACCAATTTTTGTTGACATTTTGATCATTTTAACCACATTTTGGATTATTTTCATAATTTTTTTAACATAATTTTAATAATTTTTGTACGAGTTTTACCATATTTGCGTTGATTTTTATGAAATTTTTGACTTTTTCAACTACATTTTCAACAATTTTTATGATTTTTTGAGCGATATAAAAATTATTATCAAAATTTCAAAGATTTTAAAATGTTTGAATCATCTTTTCTTTCAAGTCCAAAAAGTCATCTAGCTGTTATCTAATTGAATTTTTGTAGTGGAAAATCCCCCCCCCCCCCATCAGATAAATCTAATTTATGCCAAAAATTTGACATGGATATGTTTTATAGCTGGGGGAGGGGGGAGGGGGTCATTCTGAAAATAACGACCTTTTTTATTGTTCATTTTTGCATCACAATTTTTAAAATTTTCAATATTTTTCGAGATTTTTGAAAACTAAATTCTTTTGTTAGACAAATGAACTTTTGGATTTGAAAATTTTCAAAAATTCTTGAATTTTTGGATTTTTGGGGAAATTAAAATGGGTTCAAAATTTGACTTTTAGATATTTTTTGTCGCACATTATAAAATTTTGTTAGACTTTACTATGGAGTTTTTTTTAATTACAAAAATTTTCAAAAGTTCAACAAAATGTTGAAAAATCTGATTAAAAAATGTAAAATGTTATCAAATTGGAATATTTGATCACATTTTAAGTTTTTTAATCTTATTTTTCAGTATTTTGTTGCATTTTTGAAAACTTGTACAATATTTTTATTGAATTTTTAATCGAAAGTGCCATTATTTCTAAAAATCGTATAGACTTAGATGATTTTCCAATCAAAATCATAAATTTTTTTTGATGACTGAATTAAAAATCGTGATTCTTTTCAATATTTTTATCTGAACATTTTTCAAGAATTAAATTATGAAATTTCTTGATAAAAATAAAAAAATTTCAATGAAAAATGCTTACTTATACTTTTTTTTTTGGAAAAATTCAGTTATGATATCTGATTAACTGGATGATCAATAATTTGAGTGGGATCAAACAGATCATACAATTTTTGAGTGATCAATCAACGATTTAATATCGATTGAACAATTAGTTCGATTTTAATCAAACGTTCATTTTGTTTGCAAATCATCTATGTACTACCAAAAATTCGATTTCGATGCATCGATTATTCAATCCAAAATGCAATTAAGGAAAAAATTAATTGAAGAAAGAAAATTTGAAAGAAAAAATAAAATTGAGCTCCTCTAGAATGCGGACAAATCATTAATTATGAAATTGATTCAGTTTTAATACGATCGAGTAAACGACGAATGATCTAAATTCGATGCAAATGCTTTAAATCGCTAATGTGGCAACCCTGTACGAAAAACGAAATAGACTCGAAATGACATAATATTCCTATTCATATCAAACTAGTTCGCCTAGCCTTTTGTTAAGGACCATGGTGACTTGGGACTTCATTCTGATGACACATCGATAATGAGTCATTCGGTATTACCAGTATTTCTAATTTTATCTACCTACATATATTCTCAATCGAGCGAATCATCCTGCAAAATCTCGAGTAATTCTCACGAGAGCGAACAACAACATTTTTCAAACTCCCATTTTCACTTTTTTCGAAATACTTTCGTATGAACTTCGTAGATATGCATTCTCTTTCACCCTCCCCTCTTTAGTAATTTTTTCAACCACGTAACGCTACTTCCTTGGTTGGATTTTCCCTCAAGCAAAATACCATGGGTAGAAAAATCACTAAATCGAAATACTTGGATAAAATTCATCCCCCGAGTTGCTTCTTATAATGTACTTTTTAACCTACGAAACGCATCAACCTATAAAAAGAACTCGTCGCGATACCTATAATAAAAATATTTCATCTCAACGTGAAAAAAAAACCATTCGAGTGGAATGAACAATATTGCAAAAGTCAAATTCATGTACTCCCTTAGGAAACTACATAATATCTGCGGTGCCTTTATTTTATACTCGCACGTGAAGGGTAGGGGGTAAGACGAACTAGAAGAAAGTTCTCCACGAGTCTCATCTTCTTCACCCAATAATATATAACTAGTTACGCGTCATCGATTATCTCAGTATTCGATAGATATGTATTCGCGTGTGTATTTTTTTAGCTATACCATCAGTTTGCATATTATAGCAGCATTCGTGCGCTGTCTTTTTGTCTCAACTCTCGACGAACTGTAGGTTATATAGCGAATAAAGCGACGCAGGATTGCGAGAACTTGACAAAAAGACAGTTTCAAACAACTCTGTAGTCGGCACACATTCTCGTTTATACACACGCACGCATATGTTACACATCTCAAAACCTCAATAGGCAAAGAGGCAATAAATGAAAAAACTTCCAACAATACAGATTTCCACTTTCCCATCTCGAATCAATACGACGAGAAAAATTTTTAACGAGAAAAAAACACACTTTCGAGGTTCCATATTACAGATAACCGCGCCATTATCATCTTTCCCAGGTTCCCACGCAGCCAAATATGGCAGAGAAACACTTGAATATATACGTTTAAATTTGCATAATATTATGAAATTAGACCGATTTTTATCTTTTCTATTCACGTAGCAAATGGGTTTAAAACAAAGGTATATATTTTACTAGAAATGCTTCTCGTCTCCAGCAATTGAGGAAGGGATTCGTATGCCAATGGTTTGTTTTGCCCCTTCGAATAATTTTTCTTCGATTTTTTTCATTCCCCTTTCCCGAGGGGTTTCAGAAAAAATAATTTTATGAGATTTTAGCCTCCTAAGAGAGGAATGATGCTGAGTGGTCCCAAATTCCCAAAAAAATTAATAATCAAAAATTTGAATTTTTTACAATATTTTTTTTATGTAACCTCTTTTAATAGGAGATGACTCTGAAAAAATGTGTATCCTTATTAGAAATACGAGGGGGGTGTCAAAATTTCGTTATTTCGCCTCTTACTTATACACTTGTATTCTCCATTGAAGATGTAAAATGTTTTTTTTCTCTTATTTTCTGTTAAAAGTGATTAAACGTAAAAATCAATATTAAAATTGTCAACATTTTTCAATTTTTAATATTTTTTCAATCAAACTTTTTAAAAATTTGAGCCAACTTTAAGCTGTCCTACTTCTCAAATGGGAAACCTAAAGTTCCAATTTTTTACAATAAGCAGAGATTGCTCTAGAAAGCATACAGAGAGTAGGTAAAAGTGATTTGCATAACAGTATTTATACCTTTGACGAAAAGTTTATGGTGTTGAACAGCGTTTTGGGAAGATTTATTTTTTTTATCTTGAAATTTTCACGATTTTCCTACATGTATTTTCATAAATTAGGCGTGTAAAATTTAAATTCTATTTAATATTTGCAAATTTCGTTTCGAGCAGTGTTTTGAATTTTCCATAAAACGAGGATTTCAATATTTTTTTTTGCTTAACGCAAAAATGCAAGAATACGTATTTGGTAAAAATAACAAAATTAATAATGTTCGAAAGGAGAATGGCCCTTTAAGAAACAGAAATTCTTTAACCGTTTGAATTTTCAGCAGATGGAAATTTTTTTTCTATGGCAAGTTATTTAAATCTTTTGCCAGCGTTTTAATAATTTTCATAGTTTTTCGACTCGGGTTTTCCTCTCGAATGTATTTTTTGAGTTCCAGTAAAAATTTAATTCTCGGGCTGCATGTCATTTAACCCTTTTTTTTATGTTCGCGAGAAATGTGATGAATGAAATTTAGAAATTCTCGTTGCATCATGCAGACTGAAGTCGAATTAGTGCACGAGTTCATTTTCAGCAGTGAAAATTGAAATTCTTCACAGGAAATAGGATTGAATCAAAATTACCTACTTTCATTTTCGTTTGTGAGATTTGCTACAATTGAACAAAATTGTACTGAATTACTCACCCCTGAAAAAAGGAAGATGTATGGCAAAAAATTCAATTTCTTCCCCATCTATTTTTCTATTGCCCTTTTTGAACAAAGAAGTTGTGCAATTTTCAGTTTGTGAATCAGATATTTATCGGCCTCAAACGACCCAAAATTGAAATTTTTTACGCTTTCATAAGAATATGAAAAACGAAATGAAGATATTATGTACTTATGAGGATTTTCGATTTGAACTGAAAATTTGCTCAGGAAGTCAGCTTTTTAGATTATCCAAAATTTTTTGAAAAATGACGATTCCTGTAAAGGTGGAAATTTTTGCACCAGATCTCTTTATTTTCCAAGGGTGAGTAGTAGGGAGATTTTTTTTTACAATTTGTAGAAAATTTCACATAGGAAAATGAATATAGGCAATTGTGATTCAATTCCATTTTCTGTAGAAATTTCAATTTTCTTGAAGAAAATTATCTGGTGCACTAACTTGACTTTCCAAGATGTCTGAGAGAAGCAGAAAGTCCTGAAAAAATGGACAAATAGATCTACTCTTCTAACGGACATATTGGTACATAGATATGTCTTTTTAAAATTCATAAGTTTTCAGAAGTCTAAGGATTTGCTTTTGCTTATTGAATTTCTCGAGTCTATAAAGTCATGATATTTGAAATTTTCTTGGAATTTTTCAAGTCCAAAAAGTCATTTGAAATTTGAAAAATTTTCCATGTCCAAAAAAGTCAGACTAAATATCTAAAAGTCATTGTAAGGGATTTTCGTAAGTGAATTTCCTAATGGAATTTTTTTGAAAAATTTCCAAAATCCAATTTCAAGTCCAAAAAGTCGTAGAAATCTGAAAATTTTTCCAAATTCAAAATAGTCTGACTGTCTAATCAAATGTCTAAAAGTTAACCTTAGTTAAAAAATTGTCTGACAAAATGTCTGATTCGAACTTTTTTGAAATTTTTTAATTTCATAAGTTGACATTTCTTTGAAATTTTCCAAGTTCAAAAAAGTCAGAAAACTATCTAAAAATAAATTTTCGAAATCCAAAAAGTCAGTATAAATCTGAAAATTTTTCCAATTTCAAAAAAGTCTTACAAATCTCAGAAAATCGGCATTGGTTAAAAGCTGTCTGATAATATTCTGATTTGAACTTTTCTTGAAATTTTTCAAGCCCATAAAATTGAAATTTTCCCAAAGTACAAAAATTCATTTGAATTCTTGAAAAAAATTTATTTCCAAAAAATTCTGTCAAAATGTCTGAAAGTCAATTTTCCAAGTTCAAAAAATTTTATTTGTTTGTCCGACAAAATGTCTAAAACAGGGTTTCCCAAATGATGGTACCTGTACCCCAAGGGGTACGCGGAGATGTCCCAAGAAGTACGTGACGACGATGTCAGCGTAAATGGAAATACAGTAAAGTTACCGAAATACATATTCAGGGTGTCCAAAAGTATGAAAAAGTACGAATTTTTAAATTTTAAAATCCAAAATTTATATTTTTTTCATTAGGTAATATTGATAAATGTGCTAGGAAAAAAATCCACGACGTTTCTGTCCGTCTGTCTGTCCGTCCGTAACGCTGATATTTCAAGTGACTTTTAGACATTTTTTCAGACTTTCTGTTGATGGCATTTTAAAAAAGCCTAAAACGACTTTTAAACGTTTTGCCTGCAGACTTCACGAAACTTATAAAAATTTTGAATATCCAACCCTAATATTTTTCAGAAGGTGACTTT
>FIZU01010957.1:0-22533 GCA_900064475.1 Pseudococcus longispinus | reverse complement strand
GGGGGGGGGGGGGGGGGGGGGGGGGGGGGGTTGACAAGAAATTTATGTTTTATCGTTTCTTTTTCTAAACAATAATTATCACGAACGATTTCGACAGTGTTAAAATTTATTTTAAAAAAGTGGTTAAAAAATCAAATTTTGAGTCAAAAACCGAAAAACTGAAACTGAAACTGAAACAGAAACAGAAACTAAAACTGAAAACCGAAACTGAAATCTCAGTTTTCCGATTTCGACAGTGTCAAAATTTATTTTAAAAACGTGGTTAAAAAATCAAATTTTGAGTCAAAAACCGAAAAACTGAAACTGAAACTAAAACTAAAACTGAAACCGAAACTGAAATGATCTCAGTTTCCCATCATTGATAAATTTTCTTTCAAAACAGACATTTTTCGATAAATCTAGACTAATAAAAAAAATAGAAACCGAAACCGAATCCTTCACAGCGAGGAACCGAATTGGAACGGAAACGTAACCGAAACCGAAACCGAAACCGAAACCAAAAAAATCATTCTCACAGCCCTGCAAAACGGTCAAACCAACGAATCGTTCACGAACGACCGGTGATTTATGAACGAAATTTGAAAAAATAATCAAAAAAATAATCTGGATCTCCGATCTGCTTCGAAAATTGACATAGATCCGTTCGCGAACGATCCCAAACAGCCAGAATCAAACTTCTTCAACTTATACCGAATATTCATAATGTTGATCATCTTTCTGAGCAATCTCCCCTCCCCCTCCCCCACTAACCACCGAATACACCATATTACATATTCTAAATATTATCTAAAAACTTCAATTTTCAATTTTTATGCTTTTTTTTCCTGAAAATTAACACTAAAAAAAATTTCAATCCATAAAATTGATTAGTAAAAAAAATTCTCGATAAATCGCAGTCTATTTCTTGTCCATAATTTAATAAAAAATAATTAAGTACTCTGAAAAGTGAACCGCGATCATGAAAAAATTTGTCGCTTAAAAACATAGCAAAATTATCATAATGAAATGTTTAAAATAGAAAAAACATTAGTTAGAAAATTCCAGCTAAAAAAATCACAAAATCCGTAATTTTCAATTAATTAAATACCGCTTCAAAAAAATTAATCATCAAAATTCACGTACGAATTCGAAAAATTTACTAAGTTATATAGATGTTTTTTTTTTCAAAAAACCATTAAAAAGTCATCGACAAATTCTCAAAACGAAATCAAACTCGTAATTTTTCTAGTAAGTATCCAATCGAAGAAAAAAAGTAATAATCGATAAAATGAAAAACAAAAAAACTACACATACACACAAGCACGCGCGCGCGCAATTTCGTTAATTTAAAAAGTAGACTACTTAATGGCAAAACAAAACGACGTAAAATTTAAAACTAATATCACAAGCGAGAAAAAAATTCGTAGTTTCTTCGAAAACTTTGGCTGACTCCGCAGTCTCCGCGTAGTGTCGAGAATAATAAAAGAATGAGAAAAACAACAACAATAAGTAATAATAATAAATAAAACAACGTTGAAAATACGAAGTACTATAAGAAGACGAAGAAAAGAAGAAAAAAAAAACACCACTATCGTTGTTCCGCAGGTCGATTCGTTCATAAGTATCAAAAAAATCAGGGGAGTGGGGGGCGCAAGGATACGATGGCTAATTGGAATTAATTTGATTATCCGAATTAGCATTCGAGGCTCCTTCATTGGCCGCCGAAAGTTTCTGTATTATGCTAGTGGCCAATCCTCTGGTGACGGTGATACGATGCACTTGTTTCATATGCGTCAGCATATTATCCCTCCGGGTAAATATCCGGTAACAAACCGGGCACGGTATTTCTTGCCTCAGGCCGTGATGAGCGCTCAAAAAATGTCTGCTAAAGTTGCTAATATGGGTGTAGGTTTTGTAGCACAACGTGCACTGGAACAGGTGCTCGGCCACTTGCACGCAGTACCTTCGAACCGAAGACTTATCCAGAGGTTTGGAGTGCTCGTTGGAGGTCGCAGATGCGGCCGGAGTCGTCGACACGGTCACAGCTGCCGGTGCTTGACCGGAGCTGGATCCGGTGCCGGGACTAGAACTGTTATTGGCAAGGGCGGCGATGCGCGACGATTCGTATTCGTATTTCAGCATCGCTTCGTCTTCTTCGTCGTCGTCGTCTCCGTCCGCATCCATAAAGTATCCGGTCTGCTGGTGCGATTCCGAGTACCAAGAATGTATATCGTGGTGGTTTCTCGATCCGGAGGCCGGACCGGAGCTCGAACCGGCCAGGATTTCCGAGTTGTTGTAAAAGCTATCTAACGAGTTGTTATTCTTGGACTGGGATGTCGAATCGCCCGATCCTGCGGTCGATTTTCGGTCGTTGACGACCGCGCTGATGGATAGGCCGCAGGATAACTCTTCGGATGGAGGTTTTTCGTTGTTTTCTACTCGGATTGTTATTTCTGGCTTTTTTAGTCGTTTCAGGATCTCTTTCCATTGGCATTTATCTAAATTGAGGGAACAAAATATCCGTATTAGTAAAGAGTATTCGTCCTAAACTTTTAGATTTTCCAATATCTAAAATATAAACTAATAAAAGCGACTCGTAATAGAATGAATCCCATCGTTATCAAATTAATATGAAAAAAAATAATTAAATACGATAACTGAATCAGCCTCATCGTCGTATCGTTTGGCTACGAGAAAAAAATAGCCACAAAATAAACAAATCTACCTACAATACCAACCTATATTTAATCCCAACTGGATCGTAAGCGATAAAACAAAAAAAAAAGACGAAGAAAAATCATTAAAAAATACATTACGACCGAAGCAAAGACGTAAAAAAAAAAGAAATACATCAAAACCCCTCTAAAATACTTCAGAAAGAAAACGAAAACCTAAATTGAAACGGATGGGACACATTCCTCGAGTTTTTTTTTTTTTGGTTTGTAAATTAACGAAAAAAAAAAGTATACAATATGCGTAGGTACAACGACTACAAAAACGATAACTTACCTTTACATACAAAAATTTTGAGCCAGTTTTCTCTGTTTATCGAAAATTGAAATAGAAAAAAAAAATAAACCAAACACTAAATCACCAAAATTAAACGTGAAAATCGTTTTACAAAAAAAAAGTTACAAATCAGATGAAGTACCTTTCTCTTAATTTTTTTTTCGATAATTTTTTTTCTTTGATAGCAAATATATATTCCTCTTGTGTAAATTATTATCGTTATTTGAAAAAAAAAATGAAAAAAAGTTGAAAAATCGTGTTTGAGAAGGATTAAAAAAATGACCTAACAATCGATAAAAGAAATAACATGGAAAAAGTGAAAATCGAACTGAAATTTGAAAATTCCATTCACTCCCACTCCCCCCTCTCTTTTTAAAAATGAATAATGTTTGAAATTATTAGCAAATAAAATTTGGAACGTTCTACTAAAACCATTATAAACGATAAAATTTAAAAATTTTAACCAAAATGGAGCTCAAAACATACAAAAATTATGAAGTGGGATTTTTCGACCCCCCCCCCCCTCAACATAAAATTTACGTATGGTTCATATTTTTAAATTTCCAAATGGCAGATTTAATATACGTACAATTTTTTTTCTTTCAAAGGTAAAAAAATCCAATTTGTAATTTTTTTTTCAAAGGTAAAAAAACCCAATTTTTAAAAAATTTTCCCCCCCCCCCCCCCCCAAATAAATGAGAAAAAACATGTAACATTCCCACATTCTCATTGTTGACACAAATAATTTTTTAAATATCAATCTACCAAAATTTGAACAATTTTGCAAAATTTTAGAAAAATGAAATTACTCAAAACTTTTCCAACAAAAATATTGAATTAAAAAAAAACAAAGCTGAAAATAATTTAAATTTTTCAGATTTTTCCACCAAAAGTGAGAAAAAATTAACTAATTCATTCTGCAATAGAACTAGTAAATTAAATTGAAAAATTATTTTTTTTCCTCACAAAATTACCTCAAAATTTAAAATTTTTACAAATATCACTTCAAAATATTCAACAAAGTCGAAATCGAAAAAAAATTTAAAAAAAAAAATAGAAATCAATCAATTTTTAGAAACAAACGTTGAAAATATTTTTTCAACCAATATAAAAAATCACAGACACAAAAATCTCTTCAACCTTCCAAACCCAATCCTTTTTTTTTGACCCAATGAAAAAAATTGTCAAAAAGTCGTATTTAAGAAGGATAAAAAAATGACTTAACAATCGAAATAAGATGGAAAAATCGAAAAATGAACTGAAATTTGAAAATCTCACTGACTTCCCCTCCCCCCGCTCTCTTTAAAAAAGAATAATGTTCAAAATTATTTGCAAATAAAAATTTTAACGTTTTATTATAAACAAAATGTGCGAAAAAATGTCAAAATTTCCATCAAAAAGGAGCTCAAAACAAACAAAAATTATGAAAAGTGGGATTTTTACACCCCCCCCCCCTTCCAACACACAAAATGTACAATTGCTACATATTTTCAAATTTCCAAATGATAGATTCAATAAACGTACATTTTTTTTCTTCCAATGGTAAACAAATAAATGAATAATTGATTCAAAAATGGAAATTTTGAAAAAAATTCCACCCCTCTCGCCCCATTTATTAGAAAAAACATTTAACATTCCCAGATTCTCAACATTGACACGAATAATTTTTTAAATATCAATCTACCAAAATTTGAACAACTTTGCAAAATTTTCGAAAAATGAAATTATTCAAAAAACAGTTGAAAAAAAAGTAAAACTGAAATTAACTCGAACTTTTCATAATTTTTTATCAAAAATGAAAAAAATAGCTAATTCATTCAGCAATAGAACCGATTTCATTAAATCAAACTGAAAAATAATTATTTTTTCATTTTTCAACAAAAATACCTCAAAATTTTAAATTTTTACAAATATCACTTCAAAATATTCAACAAAAAAAAATATAGAAATCAATCAATGTTTAGAAAGGTTGAAAATATTTTTTCAAACAATACAAAAAAATCAGACACAAAAATCAATTCAACCCTTTTTTTTTGACCAAATGAAAAAATTTGCTAAAAAATCGTATTTCAGAAGGATGAAAAAATGATCTAAAAATTGATAAAAGAAATAAAATGGAAAAAGCGAAAATCAAACTGAAATTTGAAAATCTCATTCACTCCCCCTCCCCCTCTCTTTTAAGAAAATGAATAATGTTTGAAATTATTAGTAAATAAAAATTGGAACGTTTTACAAAACCATTATAAACGAAAAAATTTCTAAATTTTCATAAAAAAAAGGAGCTCAAAACATACAAAAATGATGAAAAGTGGCATTTTACCCCCTCCCCCCTTCCGTGCTACAAATTTTCAAACTTCTAAATAATACGATTTAATACACATACAATTTTTTTCTTTTTATTGTACAAAATTCATTTTATTAAGATTCAAAAATTGCAATTTGACATAAATTTCCACCCCCCCTCCCCCCGCCACAAATTCACGAGAAAAAAACATTGAATATTCCCATATTCTCAATATTGACACAAATTATTTTGAAAATATTAATCTGCCAAAATTTGAACAATTTCGCATATTTTTCGAAAAATTAAAAAACATTAACAAAAATATTGAATTAAAAAAAAATCATAAAACTGAAATTAATTCAAATTTTTCATATTTTTTTTACCAAAAATGAAAAAAGTTAGCTAATTTATTCTGCAATAGAACTGATTTCATTAAATTAAATTAAAAAATAATTTTTTTCCCCCCAAAATTACTTCAAAATTTGAAATTTTCACAAATATCACTTCAAGATATTCAACAAAGTCAATTTTTTTTTTGTTTTTTAAATATATAATAAATCAATCAATTTTTAGAAACGAACGTTGAAAATATTTCTTCAAAGAATATAAAAAATCAGACACAAAAATCACTTCAACCTTCCAAATCCAATCCTTTCTTTTTTGACCCAATGAAAAAATTTGTTGAAAAATCGTATTTGAGAAGGATAAAAAAATGACCTAACAATCGATAAAAGCAAAAAAATGGAAAGAGCGAAAATCAAACTGAAATTTGAAAATTCCATTCACTGCCCCTCCCCTTCTCTTTTAAGAAAATGAATAATGTTTGAAATTATTAGTAAATAAAAATTTGAACATTTTACAAAAAACATTATAAACGAAAAAATTTCTAAATTTCCATCAAAAAGGAGCTCAAAACATACAAAAATGATTAAAAGTGGCATTTACCCCCCCCGACAAATTTTCAAATTTCTAAATAATACGATTTAATACACGTACAATTTTTTTTTTTAATTGTACAAAATTCATTTTATCAAGATTCAAAAATTTCAATTTGAAATAAATTTCAACCCCCCCGCCCTCCCGCCACAAATTCATGAGAAAAAACCATTGAATATTCCCATATTCTCAATATTGACACAAATTATTTTGAAAATATCAATCTGCCAAAATTTGAACAATTTCGCAAAATTTTCGAAAAATTAAAAAACATTAACAAAAAATCATAAAACTGAAATTTTTTTACCAAAAATGGAAAAAGTTAGCCAATTTATTCTGCAATAGAACTGATTTCATTAAATTAAATTAAAAAATAATCATTTTTTTCTTTTTCCCCAAAATTACCTCAAAATTTGAAATTTTAACAAATATCACTATAAAGTATTCAACGAATTCGAAAAAAAATTAAGAATAAAAAAACAAAATAGAAATCTAGCAACGTTTAGAAACGAATATTGAAAATATTTTTTCAAACTTCCAAAACCAATCATTTTTTTAGACCCAACGAAAAAATTTCCATTACACATTCGGTGTAAAATTCAGGAAAAAAATTACCGCTCAAAACTGGATCGCAGATGAACAAAATTATACATAAAAACCGTAGCTAAATCTAGTAAAAATAACGACTATAGATATATATTTGCGATAAAAGTATATGCGAGTCGGAACGATGGAGACATCGTCGACGAAAAAATTCGAGAATCCAAAACAAAATAAACTAAGAGGAAGGTGACCCATCTGTTTGCAATAATTACACAACATTTAAAAAGCTACCAATTACGTATAGAGTAAGTTTGGTAATATACACGTAGATAAAAAAAAAACCGCGGACGAAAATTATTATTTAACACACGCGGTCACACCGGTAATTCTCATTTGTAAATTCAACAATGAACGGCTTGTCTGCTGTAAATCATAAATTAGTATCGACCATTTTAAAAATACAGCGTGTATAATACTCGTCGAAGGAAATATACTAATACCGCGTCAATGTAACGTCGTTTTTCCACAAACAATACGATGTTTGTGTGAAAAGGAGTCGTCCGAAGTGGCAGGTATATTCACCCTATGAGGGTACTTGGTGGGGGGTAAGTTTGCTTGCAGACATCGTTAGTTAATCAATAGTGATGTATAATAGGAGAAAAAAATTACCAGGTGGATATCTTTCGGACTGACCAGTTGGCGTGTGAGACTGCGACCTCGAATTCGGGCTATCTTTCAGATGAGGACTTTTGCATTCTGTAGGAACAAACAAATGTGATGAATCTACGTATTGGAAGGTGATCGTAGGATATGACGATACAATACCTTGGAACGCGGCGGCGCCGGATTCTTCGTTAGGTTCGGTTTTAATACAGCAGTCGTCGTCTTCGGCCATATTGGCTTCGGGAGATCCTATATTATGATCTTCGGAAAACGAACTGGGTGAATTTTGCGAATGTTCGGTCATATTGACTTCTAACAAATCAGGTGGGCCGTGACCTAGGCAACAGAAACGATAAATGATTAGAAAATAATCTAAGGAGTTGATTTTTTGTCGAGTTGGGGAACATACCGTAAGGAGAATCGCCGAAATTCTGGCCAGAATTCCTCAGATCGGAATCGGTGTTCATTTCGTGTTCGGGCGAAGCAGCCGAAGGAGTGTCGCTGCTGCCGGATAGCTTACGAGGTCTGCCTCGTTTACGTTTTTGACTATACATGGCCGAGGCGTTACTGCCGCAGTAAGGGTTGAAGTTGCTGGGCGACGATGCGCATCGTTTGGCGTTCGATGAGGCCGTCGATGAGGACGACGAAGCCGAAGATGAAGGCTGGGTTAGATGAATACGGTGTAGACTGGGGGGCGGCGGAGGAGCGGCCGGAGGAGGCGTTGAACGGTGTTGGTTCGATAGTAGGGACGAGGCGATCGACGGGAGGTCGCATTTTTCCTCGTTTACTTCGGTTAGGCCTTTGATGCGTAAGGATTCGGCGACCTTTAGGAAGGCCGTTAGTCGGTCTTGGTCGACGCTTACCTCTCCTCGGTACATGAAGTCGAGCAACGAACGCATGTCGGCGAAAGGTACATCTTTCAGGATTACTATCGGGTGTTTGTCCGGATGCGAGACGAAAAGTGCCTGTAATGAACGAAGGGGGTTAGAAATTTATTGAGGGAGGGTGGGGGAATTCTAGAATATGATAAATACAATATTTATGAGATTTTCGTCCATTGAAAAGTACGAATTGATCGAAAAAATACAAAAATCTGCCACTTTTGTGAAGCATAAATGTCACCGAAGTTCACAACAACACTTAAGAATACATTAGCAGCTTAATTAACCTTCTAGAATCGATACTGAACTAGAAAACTAACAATTCGACGTGTTGAGGTTGATAAATTCAACAAAATTCTACAATAATACGCTTTCAGACACGATTTGTTTTCTTCTTCAATTGATCAGACACGTGGTTGCTTCATTAGATGCCGAAAAATACTCCACCGCTAGTAAATTTCTCACTTGGCCACAAAAATTCTTCAAATTTAACCCACCTCCTCCAAAATCACACGATAGATACTCCTGGAACTAAATTTCTCGAGAAATTTCACCTTCACCGTGAACTTCTCCGTAACCCTTTCGAAATCGATACAGCTACTTGTTGCACGACACCAGCCAGACTACCACAATACAATCCACTTGGGTATCACCGTCGTGTACCTTCGTTTCGAATTACACATTGTATAAACATACACACGAACCGATACTAGCTAGACAGTGCACTACCGGTGCTTCTTTCGGGCACACGATTACATCGATTCTGCCTCCAGAACATAACAAACTCGAAGATTTAATCATAAAGCACATTTCGATACAAAAATCGCTATACTAACTTGAAAATAAGGACTGCAAGCGGACAGCACCATTTTATGGGCTCTTAATAACTGTCCTTCGACGGCGATCGTAACGTCGACAAAAGACTCATCGTGTAATAATTGATCAAACACGGATAACAAATTCGACTGGTGATTATTCCATCGTAAACAGAACCTTTGAGACGAATGCGTCATTTTTGGTTATACGGGCGCGTTGTTCCAATATCGAAATATACTATGGTAACTCTGTACAACGATATAATTGCTCGAATTTAAAACCGTTTCAATTCACATCTTGATTCATGTATAAGTCAGTCCGGCCCGTAACGCATGCACAGTATTTTCCAATCTGTAACATAAAAATGAACACAACGAAATTAGTACCGATGTAGACATAATTCTAAGACAAATTTGCACAACGATATCGCATATGTACGACAGAATTGTGTAAATCAAATTATTAGCTAATTGAGCTTTTTCTTAATCTGAAAAGCAATGTATTGAAAATAATTTCAAGGTTGTTATTGTACTTGTTGCATAATTCGAGATAGTTTTTTTCGTTCATTATACTACCGAGAGATTAATATACCACCCTACCGAATAGATTGGAAAATAAAATATCACAATCGATAAAAAAATCAAACGAAACGAAGCGAAATAATTTTCGTAATAAAAATCCGTTAAAAAACCGAATTTAAAAAAATGTAAACAAATCACAGAACAAACGTAAAATCTCAGTGCCGGCACCTGTAGAAATTTTTTTTACCTTTCGGCAGGGGGTTCGCTGCGGCGTCGCGACAATCAGCCGAATTTTAATTTTAACCATCGTAAACTGAAAATTCTGGGAAATTCGCGAAAAACACATCACAAACGAATTAAAAATTATGATTTGATATGGGTATACGAATAAAATACCGCCAACTAGCGCATTTACGAGAGTACATCTACCGTTATCAAAATTCTTATCGTTAAACTGGGTGTAACTACGACGTTTACGCCTTTGTACCCGTATAATTCGAACCGTATCGAGTACGGTTGTAATATTTATACGAAACTACAACACAAATACACATTTACCTTGGACAAAAAGGGCGAAAAAATGATCGTTGTCATTTTCAAACACCATATTAAACACACCGCGTTGATAATTCTACCGCGGGGCACATGATTATCACACGACAGTTAGCACACGTCGTTTCGTGACCATTATTATGACTGTGCCGAAGAGAGAACTAAAGAAGTAATAAAATGAACCGCGTAATGTCGCCGAAAAAACAAACGAAGCGATATTCGAACTTGGAAAATTGCACAGTGAGATTAAAAAAAAAGAGACGGATAAACGACGATAATGAGAACAAAGCTGTACACACCGTAAACGAAAACTATATAAGAAAATCTCGGATTACTTCCGTTCGCGGTTCATTTCGTATTCGTAATGGAAACGAAATCAAATTACGAAAAAAAAGTACGAAATCACTTCACATCACAAACAAGCTCAACCACGACGCCATGTCAGCACCACCGAAAGACCGAAACAATGAATGTTTCCCCGTACGTTCGGGTAAGTTCGTCGTTCGGTTACGTATACGAACGAGGGCGAAGGCGAAGACGGGAGGATGCGAGGTTTTCCTTGCAGCGTGCTAAGTGAACAGTGTTACCACTTTGATCAGCGTCAAATTGGCTATATAGATAACGTTTTTAATGGTTTTCGCGCGCGTTATTATTATTATGAATTTATTTTTATTATTGTGGTATAAAAATAAATCAGATGCGGGTGTTTTAAACTTTTTTTCCAGTTTTCGTTCGATTTGGTAGTGGTATTTTTGGATTAAAGCGTGAAACAGTGTTGGAAGAATGTGAAATTTGACTTTGCGTTCTTCGTTCTCGCCTCTCGGTATCTCGATATTTTAGAAAAATTCAAAAGCATTCTTCTATTTTTTTTTTCTGATCCAGTGATCCTTTTTCAAAAATTCAGTGTTCTTGTTTTTCTAAAATCCTTGACCGGCCCTGAATGCGTTTTCAAGGGGGCCGTAGGATTGGGTTTAGCCCGGTTCAAAACCCGACAACCCTGTCAAAATGCAGACCCGGTCCAAGGCCCAAAACCCACTTCAAAAAATTTCATATTTTTTTTACAATATTTTAGGTAGTTTTTAACAAGTTTTTCGTCATTTTCGCAATATTTTACAACATTTCATGCATTTTTCAATACTTTTTCATCATTTTCATTGATTTTTATGAAAATTTTTACCACTTTAACGACTTTTTCAAAGACTCGCATGCAATTTTTTACCTGATAACAAAAAATTCTAGTCCCAGACCCGGAACTGGTCTAATAGCCTGATTCATGGACCAGGACCGGCCCAGCCCAGTCCCATTGGCTCAAAAATCAAAGTTGTCCCAGACCCAAACCATGTCCCAGTCAAGTTGTTGTCCCGGACCAAGGCCCGAGTCCTCGTTGAAAAAATGAACTGGTCCTACAATCCTGATTTCTAACATTTTTTGTTCATGTCCAAGCAACAAAAATGAAAAAGTGAAGAAATACAAATTTTATTTACCTACTCATCATTTTCTTATTTTTAGATGATAATTTTCAATTCCAAGAGGACTGGAGAGTACTTACACTAAAATTACCAACAAGACGATGATAAGCCAATGAAAAACGAAATGATTCACAATCAAAACCGCAATTTCCCAATCACAATTCATGTTATTTAATTTTAGCAATGAACACAAGAAAGAAGTAAGCTGCCAAAATAAACCCGAAAACTCATTCAACTAAGCAGTAAGCAGAGACCGTAGTGGGGGTCTAATACCTCCACCTCTGAGCAGAAATGGGGGCTCCAAGGGGTTCCTTGCCACCTTGCCACCATCTCCACACTTTCTGAGCACTGAATCATCAAGTGCTAAAGGGTGGGTGCATACATTTTGCCAAAAAAGTACTAATGACTCTGGAGGGAGGGCATCATATGCCGCCACATCCAGGCTCCAGTGCTTCCACATCTCAGCAAAAATGGGAGTTCCCTACTTTGACCTCCGCGGGTCCTACAGAAAACACTAGTACTAAGGACTTTGAAAAAATGAGGACGTAACACAGACAGTTCTTGTTCAAAAAATATGTCGTTCTTTTCAAATTTTGTTCTGTTCTTCCAACACTAGCATGAAATCGTCATTTTTTCTGGATTAAACCGAGACGTAACTTTGGTTTATTCCCTTAATCGATGTTTTTTAGCTCTCAGAGCATTGATAAGTAAACATATAATTTAATTTCATTGACAAATTAATACCATCGATATTTTAAGAACAGACTAATTTCAGCGTAAAACTCCGAACCTTGAACTATAGGAGAAGAAAAAAAGCAATCCGGCGCACCTCAAGAATCAAGACAACCAAACCAAACCCCGAATATAGAACCCGAACTAAGCGTAAAAATTCAATGACTCATTTACATAGATGAAATACACGACCACGAATGCGTCAGAAAGAGATACACAGATAGGGAGTGTGCTGCGAAGTCGTACCAGGCAATATCTCTTCAGTGCGTCCCTCGCGATCGCCCTCATTTGGCTAATTTTATATTCAAATTAACCCATTACCCTTTACCTCTCCTGCTGCGAAGCTAAAGTACTGGTATATCGGCGGGTTGATGCTACAATTGCCACCAGCACCAGCGACAGGAAAAAACCCATCGACGATGAATTTTTCTTTTCCGAAGGAAAATCTGCTCGTACAGTCCTACATATTGACGTTCTACCACTCCCTCTGCTTTACTCTTTCAGAGGGAAACCCTGCTCGTTCCGACACTCCCTCTCAATCACCATGTTCCAACTTCAAGGCGATGTAAAATCGACACCATTAGGACAATACCGATACCTGCAGCCAGGGAGAGAATAAAATAGCACACGGAGTACGCAGGCCATAAAATACTGCATATTGTGTATGTATATACGCGGATAATGACGTACATATACATTGGTTGCGGTCTTCCTCTCCTTCTTTCTCTCTCGCTCTTACATATGAGAGCCTCTTTGAGCAGCTACATCGACGACGACTTCGGCGTCCGCATATAAAAAAGTACATACAAGTACACAGGCAAGCAGACGCACACATACGCGAACGTCGTCCTCGTCGTCATCGCCATCTCGCATACATACAATGTAAAAACGTTAAAATAATCTTTCTTACTTGTACAGAGAGTAGTGGTACACGCGGGCACACACACAAACACGGATAAATTGGAAATGGAAGGGGATGCAACAAGTGGAGGAGGAATGTGGTTTAATATTAAGTTACACACGCAGGCTCTGGCAAGTGGGTAGAACACGATGTAAAACTGGCGCGGGGGAAATGTGACCTTGATTCGAAAGAGTTGTAGGGCGCTTGTTGTCCCACATCTCTGGTCGAGATACACGTGTATCCTCGTTTTAAGGGTGTATGACCCTGGCGCAAAAATTATTACCGAGAGCTGCGCTGTGTGCTTTCGGTATAAGATATCTATCTCTTTCTCCCATTTCTTTGCTCTTCACGTCTCAGATGATGCTGCTTCATACCTTAGATGATGTCCAGAAATATACATGCATCGTATACCTAGGCACACGCATATTCTCTACATCGCTGAGCTTACTCTTATTATCTGGAATAGCGGGTTTTACTCTTCGTTGAGCCGAGCAGCGAACAGGAAAGGATATGCTGCAAATGCAGGAAGCCTACCAAACTTGGTCCAGAGAATGGTGTGGTGACAACCCCTCAAATAGGTGACGGAACAGAGGACAGCAAAAGGCCAAAATAGTTCAAATTTAGAAACCCTTCTTTGCCACACTCTAGGTAACCACAGCATAACATATGTTGTGATGCCAGGCATCCCAAATAAAGGAGTGAGTGCACTAACAAGAAAATTCTGAAATCAGACTCAGAAAGATGTAACAGCACCTTCCACCCATTTTGGTAGTCCCAACTTTCAGTGTCCCTCAACAATTCCTGAAACTCTAAATTTGACAAGCCTGTGACTCATGGAGCCCAAGTTTAGTCGCAGTGCAGCACATTTCCTTCTTCTTTCCTATATAAGTCTGTGGCGGAGAATGAACAAGAGGCAAGTCCAAAATCCCATTTCGTGCTCAAGACACCATAGACTAGAGAAAGGCCTTCTGGGTTAAAATGATGGAAACAAATCAAAAAAATGGGGACTTGCCTCCTTTCCATTTTCAGCCACAGAAATGACTCTTTGAAGTATCTAATAGTTAATCTTGAATTCATGCTTGACTAGCATTTTTCACACAGATGAACCTTAGCAGCTATAAAAATACTTCGTAACTTGATTATGAAGTGTTGAATCGTGAGATACAGCAGGCAGCATATGTCGCCTGTATCTCCTTTGCATAATGCACTTCAGGACTTGGGATTTTTATGAGCCATAAGTAGGGATGACCAAGGGATCTTTTCGAAAGAGGAAACTAAGGGAACACAACAAAGATAAGTCTCCTACACTCTCCAGAATGATACAAGTTATCTAACAAAATCTCTAAATCAAAATTCAGCACTTCTACAACACTTTTTCTGAATTCTGTAGACTATCTTCGGCAGGATGTTAATCAAGTTTACGAGTTACCTCTCTTCCCCTGCTCTCCACCAATAATAAAAATTTAGACTTTTGCAGATAGTCGGACAGCCGTTCAGGATGAGTTGAAAAAAATGAATTTTGACCGGAAAATGCAGGACTTTTGAGCCAAATTCAGCACATTTTCAGCACCTCTTTGTCAAATGAAGGACTTTTTCAGTACTTTCAGCATCTGTTAGACACCTTGGGATAGCTCATGAATTTAAATACAGGGCCTTTCAGCCATTCCTACTCAACTAGCTTGTATGGAAAGATTGAAGGAATTGAATTTAGCTCATCATGATCAAAATGTGACTTGAGTCCAGAAGTAACGTGGTCTCAGTTCCAAATGTAGGGTCATATGTATACCTGACAAAAAATGAGTCTAAGCTTTCATGATTCTGATGTATCTACCTCGAAAAATGAGAAATACTTGAGGTAAATATTATCATAATGGTACCAAGTACCATCACCCTCTTGAAGAGGAGCAGAAAATAACTCAATTCATAAAGAAATTATACCAGTTACCCAAATCCTATCTGCAACGATACCAATTTTTATTTCGAGCAGACGTAGTCATAAACTGAAACTACGCTTTCCCCCTTTCTTATCACATCTTTCTCTACGTTCCCCTCGAAAACTCTACACAGCTGCTAAACTTATCTCTAATTCTCGCTACGCACCCTTCGACGACTCGAATACATAAACCACTGACGTATCGTTTTTTTCAAATACTTCGACAAACACTCGACGAAGAAAAAACACGTACACAGATAAACCTACCCAAGGATACTTATACCAAGTCGAGATAAGATCCTACGTACGTTCAGAAAACCCTATTTGTATTTTTCTCAACGATACGGAAAATTGAAAGAAGTAGCTAGTCGAGTATTTATACTCGACTTGAACGAGCTGACTGCCATCGAGGAGAGGGCAAGGTGTAATATTTCACCCAATACTCGATTTTGTATAGATGATCACCGACGATGGTGTGGTTTTTCGCGTAGGCAGACCTGAAGGAGCCTACGTAAGAGATAAATTCGCCATTTATAATATCATTTTATTGCATATTGTACTTCGAATGTGAATACAGAACAGGAGACGAGAAAATTGACGAATTATGAGACCCAATCAACGACATTGTATTTAATACCATACTGTATACGAACAGGAAACCATTTACGAGTAAAGGATACGCTCGACCACTGTTTCATTATACACAACTCGAAAGATTTCCTCTAAACCAAATCTCTCCCTTTCTGCATCTCTCTTCTTGGCCTTGATTTCGTCATAAAATCCGCCATTATAACCCGTCGCAAAACACCCCATCTCCTGCTACCAGACGTTGGTCGCGCTGTGGCTGTACAAATGAGTCACAAATACCTACCAACTCTCTCAGCCCAACAAACCAACAAACGATAAAAGGAAAAAAGACACTGAGAAATAGACTGTCACAAATCACAAAGTGTTACACGTCTCCTCCTCCGTGCCGTTCGCCGGTTTTGCAGCCGCAACATACACGTCTTACACATGCACATTTATACACAATGATGAGAACCAAACGATGACCTCACGTCACCATCGTCGGAATTTGCCGAGCTACACAAAACTCATTCGATTCAATATACCCCTCCTCGGCCCTCTCGACCATCTTTCGAACCACCTCGTGTACGGCTCTTGCATATATAGCCAAAGAGCACCGGAGGGAACGCAGTTGGAGGAATTAGGGTGGTGCGTATAGATTTTTTTCTCCATTCTTTTTTTTTTCGTAACCTCTACGTCGCCACTATCGCCATCGCGGAGCAAAAAAAGAAACAATACGAAGAAAAGTTGACCACATATTCTCTAGACCACATATGCCGCCGCCGTCGCCGCCACCATTGCTGCTGCCATGGTCGTCGCCAGTCATTGTGTAAAATATCGACCAAGACGATGCACGAATCGAAGAATAGAAGGTATTGTATGCGACAAGGGAGGAAAAAACCGCAAAATGTGGCGAAGAAATATTAGCACTAGCGGACATACAATAGGTCTGGAAATGGGAGGGGTGCGGAAAATGGAAGGAGGTGGAACTGAAATGCAAAAATGGCGTAAAACATCCAAAAATCCAAATAAGTCACTATTAAATGACCATTGGGATGCATAAATAGCCTCAATGGCGTATTCAGAATGAAGTCATGGGACTGGGGATGGGGAGGGGGGGGGGGTGGGTCATATTTTGATTTTGTTGGAAAAGTTCATTCTGAAATACAAATTTTCATCTTGAAATAATTGGCAAGAAAGATGTTCGTCTTTCAATTTTGAAGAAAAACTTTATATTTTTTCTAAGCAATGGGGGTTCCGGGGGGGGGGGGGGGGGGGGGGGGGGGGGGTTGAATCCAGAAACCCCTCGTGTAGATACGCCACTGAATGGCCTCATCGGTTTGATTTATTCCACTCTACTCCCTCCTAACAATCTTTGATAGTCGAGTGGCAACCCCGTAGAGTAGTCTAAACAGGCATTCCAGGGTAGAGGAGGGAGAGGGGTTGTCGAGGTAAAAAATAATTTTACGTTAAATTTAAAAAAAAAAAAACATTATTTTGTAAAAAAAAAAAACGAACAAAGGCGAAAATTAAGTCCTTCAAAAGCTTAAATTTCATCATTTCCCCTAAAAATTTAATCACCTTGGAGGAGGGTGGGGTCCAGACCCCTTTACCATCCTGATCACTATTTTCAATTAACAATGAGTTTATTTCAAAACTAATATTGTTCCAAAAAATAATTTTTTCGAGATTGTACAGTTCATCAATCACCTAACCCCTTTTCCCTCAGCTTGGAAAAAATCCAAAATAACTTAATTTTGTGACTTAGCATCAAAAACGTTTTTTTTCTTCGGAGACAGACGTTTGAAAGTTTGCAATTTTGTATCTCTAGAATGCAATGGCCGACTGTTCTGAAACTTTGTACATTTAATGGTGGGTCCTAGGAGAATATAATGCACTATTTACTTCTGACCAAATATATCCATAGTTTATCTCTCACAGGAGCGAAATTTTGACCAAAATCAGTGTTGCCACAAACCAAAAAAAAATTTTTCATTAAAATATTTTCGACCTTGCTGATCACGAATATCACATTATAGTTGGCGAATATTAGTAATTTAAGCGAATAATTTCAAGTTTTCTGCTCAATTTTTTAAAAATTCACTCAAAAAAATTTTTTTCACTCATTTTTGATAGGGGTTACCTCCCTAGGGGACTGAATTATGAAGATTTGAAAGCAAAAAGGATTTATTAAGGTTATAAAGGGAGAGGGTGACCGTTTATTGACACTTTTTCTACCTTATAAAATTTTCCAAGTACAAAAAGTTAGGATCTCTAAACTTTTTCAACTCCAAAAAGTCATATTCTAAGCAAAAAAATTAACATCTTCATCATTTCTTTCCAATTTCAAAAAGTCAAATTATTTTAATTTTTTTCAAAGATTTAAAAAGACCTGGGTGAGACAAATTCGAGACGCACAAATTTTCAGGATACCCCCCCCCCCCTCACAAGACACATCCATGCCAAAAATTGATCTGGGGTAGGGGGTCGGGTCTGCTTTCGATTAGAAAGAGAGTAGCCAGGGATGAAACTCGTATTTCACACAGACATCTATTCTCAAAATTTAGGGGCCAAAGATGCTTCAGAACAAGGAAATTGTATTTTTTTGAATTTTTTTTTGGCATCACTGCTGAAAAAGCTCTGCTTACTTGTAAAACTCAGGGAGAAAAAAAATAGGCTCGTGTGGTCATATGGCCTAATCTTAAAATTGAGGGAACCAAAAAATTCAAGATTTAAAATTTCACAATTTTTCGAATCGATAATTTTATCAACACTGAATTTCATCAATTTTAATATGAAGCCTTCAGTTTTTAGATTAGACCATATGATCACATGAGCAATTTTTTGAGTCTTCCTGAGATCAAAAACCTGGTAAAACTTTTCATCAGAGATGACTAAAATAATTTTCAAAAAAATTGAACTAAAAATGATAATTTTCAAATTTTGAAGCATCGTAGCCCCTTCAATTTTGAGAATAGACTATTTACTTATGAAATTGTTGCTTTCAGTGAATTTCATGAGCAACTGCCTTTTTTCCAATTGAGATGGGGCACCCAATTGAGTGGCAAAAGTTCAAAATTTTAGGGGCAATCACGATAGAAAAGTTACTCATTTAATTACAGGTAAGAAAACTTCTTCCAAATTAAATATTCTCAGAATTGAAACAAATTTCTTATCAAATTAACCACGTCATTCAAGAATCATCACATGAGCTTCCTCGTATTCTCAAACAGACTCCTAGAAAGTGATTATTTCCTAATATACTCTACGAAAAATCTTCCCCCTTGAATCCCCCACGTGGAAAATTCGAGGGAGAAAATTGTACACCGGTTCTATCTAAATCACATCCCCAGAGTAATAAAAAAGGAACACAGCTATCTCGTAATTATCAAGGGAAAAAATTCATTCGTTATCTAAACCTCGCATATTTACATAAATCAAACAAATCTCGCCACGAAGATAAAGGTGACAGAACGAAGAGATCTGTGCATCATCGACTCGTATTCGAACATATACGAGCTGACGAGCGAAATACAAAAATCACCCATCTCTATCTCACTCACAGACGAAATAATAGATAATAATCTCTTTACAATAAGACAGAAACCTAATTAAGCATAATACCAGATAAGAATAGACCCGATCGACGTAGCAAGTTGAAAAAGATGCGATTACGAGGGTTTTTAGAGAGAGGGGCAGATAGAAGAATCATTTCAATACGGAGAAAAAAATCAACTGATAACCTCTGCAGAGCGTTGGTGCTTTTTCGATAATGAGATCTCATCATATTCCAGAACTAAACGATTCGTTGGAAAGATACCTAGATCTAAGAATAGGTAACGAGGGAGGGATGAGTTGAAGGAAGCAGTCGGGAAGGGAGGAAACTGAAAAATTCGCCGCTGCGATACTTGGAAATGTAAATTAAAAACTCATTCGATCGCAGCGACGTTAAAAATATACCCCCTGCTCGAATAAAAAAACTTGGCGAGAGACACGCCAAATAAAAGGAAACAAGGATTAAAATAAACTTTACACCCTCCCACCCCCCTCTGCCATGGTACATTCCTCATCCGATTAACAACTGCATGCGTTTTAAAACGTTCGAAGTTCGAATTCGCGATTCGCAAACAAGGACGCCATTTTAATAGTTATCTCTCCTTGAAAAAAAGCCAAAAAAAGATGTTCTACACGTGGAAAATTTTTACAACATCGTTGTCGCCGGCCTACTTCCACACGAATTACGAATACATCGCGAAGCAGGTGAAGTGAGGTGCTCGATAAAGAAAATAAAACAAAGTACATAGGTACGCAATAAACAAAACGAGATGAGCAATGTCCTTCGTGTAGGTATTTTTCCTCTATCAACTTTCGCATTCTCTGTGTATAGTTCGATTCGACGACGTCAGCGTGATTCACGAGACATTTAAGGAAGTTCGTAAGAATTTTTCGGGTATGAGGAAACGGTGGAGAAGACGGGAGGTAATCGGTTTTACGAACAGAAGCGAAGATTTTTAGGAAATTTATCGATACGATGTGATACCGTGTTGGTTTTTGGTTTAAAATGAATTTATATGTAGAAACCCTAATAAATAAGGGGACTACCTGGCTAGATTCCATTTTTGCCTGGTTATATACGTATGTAGATGATCTTGTATTATATTGTCTCCAAATTAAAACCAGTTCGCAGCAGATTATCTTACGATTGGAATACAAGAGGGTGGATGGACAGAGGAGAAGCAGAATTGGTACGTTAGAAGAATATACCTACATAAGTCGACTATGTAGTGTACTAACACAAGTGTAATCGAGAAGGTAATTGGGGGTTTCCATGACAATTTGAATTTTTTTTATGATACTCGTAAATTGTGCAGTTCAGTTTTTTCAAATAATACATTACATTTGGGTATTTTGAATTGACTTTTTTCAAATTGATGAGGAGGATGAGGAATTTTTTCTGAAATCATTGATAAGTCATGCATTTGATTTTTAGAAAAATCTGATAACACTCGGACGATTTCTTGAAAAAATCGAATCAAGATTATCGATAACAAAATCGACTCATTTTCGAAAAAAAAATGGCGAAATTACCAAAAATGTTTACACAAGGATCCAATTTCGAAAAACTTGAAACTCGGATTTGAAAAAAAAAACTAAAATCAAGTGATTGAAAATCAAACCAAAATCAATTAATTTCCGGGGGGAAAAATGTCGGAATTGTGAAAAATGTTTACCAAGATTCGATTTCGAAAAACTGAAAACTCGATTTCTGCACAAAAAGCTGAAATAAATTTTTATTGAAAAATTGAACCAAAATCGATTTATTTTTGAAAAAAATGACAAAAAATCAAAAATGTAAACCAAGAATTACAAAAATTCCGAATGTCGAAAAACTCGAAGCTCGATTTCTGCACAAAATACTGAAATCGATTTTGATTGAAAAACCGAACTAAAATCTATAATTCCGAAAAAATGGCCAAATTATCAAAAATATTGAAAAAAAATCACAAAGATTCGATTTTTGAAAAATTCGAAGCTCGATTTCTGCACAAAAAGCTGAAATAAATTTTGATTGAAAAATCGAACCAAAATCGGTATATTCCCAAAGAATCACGAAATCATCAAAAATATTTACCAAGAATCGATTTTTGAAAAATTATTCATCAATATCAACGTCCATTAATTTTGGAAAAATCAAATTGCAAAATGTTCAAAAATACATAATAAGATACTTGATTTCTTCATTTTAAAACGATTCGATTTCAGATAAACTGGAAATTAGATTTTGCAAAAAGTCGATAATCGATTATAAGTCAGAAATCGATAATCAATCAATATCCAAAAGTCGATAATCGATTAATACCCAAAAATCGATAATCGAAAAGTCGATAATTGATTAATACCCAAAAATCGATAATCGATTAAAACTCAGAAATCGATAATCGATTAATACGCAAAAATCGATAATCGATTAATACCCAAAAATCGAATTTAGACTATCGATCAGAATAAAATCGATTCATTTTCGAAAAATCACATCACGACATTTAGAAAAAAATTTACCAAACACTATCGATTTTGGAAAAGTCGATAATCGATTATTTAAAAAATGAAAACTAAAACCGAAATTTTCAAGAATTTTTTTAAAAATAATTTCAAATTCAATTTTGAAAAAAGTCAATAACTGACATTTAAAACATCGATTATCGATAATAGAAAATTTGATAATCGACTTCCAAAATTCGATTATCGATTTGGAAAAATCGATTTCTTCATTTAAATAATACAGATTTTTACAGTCAACAAAAAATTGAATGATCTATTTTAAACCAATTCGATAGCTGATTTTTGGAGAAACCTCTCAACTGGTTGCAAACAACTCGATCAGTCGATTTATTTCGATAAAATTCGATTCTATCGCTGAAAAAATAAAATCAAGCTCATTTTTGAAGAATGAAATACCTAACTAAAAAAATAAAAAACTTTTAACCTCCAGTTCAAAATTTTCTTTTTTTAGGCTCTTATCCAAAAATCACTTGAAAGGCAACTTTTTCAAAAATTAAGGACCCACAATATAAATTTTTATAGTTTGGGCGATTGGAAGGGATGCAGGGTGGGAGTTAGGGAAAGGAAAAATCTGACATCGTCCTCAACTTGATTTCGGAGAAGTGCCATCAAGAATCAAAGCTGGCACAGGGCAAATCCCCCCCCCCCCTCCCTCAAAAATCTGGAAAATTGTTTAAAATTTTT
>FIZU01010954.1:0-39865 GCA_900064475.1 Pseudococcus longispinus | reverse complement strand
GCTAGGAATTTGCCTTGAGGTATCCCGATGCTATTTGGCATCACCTCCACCTAGCGCCATCCGTACCAGATAGACTAATCCATCTACTGATAGGTGCTCGAAATAGTCCATCTAGACACCAATATCGACCCAATCCAGCGGACACCCGTAGGCAAGAAGTTATAACACTGAGACGAAACAAAATAATTAATCGTCAAACGACGAATATTCAATTGCTAAGAAACCGAAAAAATCCATTTTTACATTATCGTGGTGCATCGCCTTCAAAAATACAAAAAAACGATTTTTTTTGCTTATTTTCCCCTCTGAAATGAGTCATTTCTGGTCGGAAGTTTTTTTTTCTTGCAATATATCATTACTGACACCCAAATATACCATCAACCTGTATTTGGACGAAATTCGCTCATTTTGTCGCTTTTTTTCAATTTTTTTTTTGAAATATCCGAATGACGCCATTTTGATAACCCCCAACCTCTTCAAGATACGTAACCTCTGGCCTAAAAATCATGTCTGAATTTGTTTCAAGTCGATATACATCATATATTGCAATTTCAGCACAATCGAGAAACTTTGATTTTTTTCAACTTATTTCATGTAACGTTTTCCAAAATCTAAATACCCACCCAATTTTTGAAAAAGAGCAAAAAAATCAAAATTTCTCGATTTTGTTGGAATTGCAATACATGGCAAAGGTCGACTTAAAACAAGCCCAGACAAGATTTTTAGGCCCACAGGTCATTTTGAACAGGTTGTGGGTCCCCAAAATGGCGTAATTAACAAATTTCGAACAAATGCAGGATGATGGTGTATTGCTGTGTAACCGAGCATACAAGTCCAAAAATTTTCAAAGGGACAGAGAAAAAAAATCATATTTTGCCATCACTTTTATATTCTACTCCGAATATACTCCGCCCATGTTCTACTTTTTTCGTTCATTTGAAGGGGCATCACGGTGATGCGCATTTCTAAAATGACAAAAAGTGATGTGAGAGTGTTGACTGTTGAGTAAAGAAGCAGGTAAAAATTGTACTTATGTATCTATCGGTATTTCGGGTGTTTTTTAATAGATACTTACCTATATCTACTTAGATTATTTAATTTCCAGGCTTATTTCATCGCGTGATCGGAGTCAGTGGGAATGCTTTCTTTTACTTTCTTTTCCACGCCGAAGGTAAAGAAGTTGGTAAAACAGTCGCCAATCAATTGAATTGCCCTACTGCGAATTCAAAAGAAATGGTCGAATGCTTGAGACTGAAAAATGCCGATTTATTTTGGGATTTCGACTTACAATTCCGGGTAAGACAAAAGTGTGCGAGGCGTGTGTTTCATTTTGAATACGAATTTGATTGTGGAAATTTCGATACAGCCTTTTTTCCTGCTACCTTTCGAAGTTTTTGGAGGTGCGATAGAAGTGTGTCATAAAGAGGCGTTTTTAAGTAAAACACCTCTTAAAGCCCTAGCAGATGGTGATTTAGCTCAGATTCCAATGCTGAATATAGAATCAGAATATGATGGAAATCTAGTCATTTGTGAGCAATTAACGCATAATCTACTCGTATAAGTTATTTTCAGCATACTAATAGATGCAGTCGAGTCGCAAACTGTAAAATACTGCTACTGATTGAAGCATTATAAGACTTTCATGCTTCTAATGAATAGTTTGAAACTCTAATCAATGAAAGCTTTTGGCCTCGAGGATAATATTACTTCGATTTTAATACCTACTTATAATTCGTATATTAAAAATGTTTCGAACTCAAATGCAGTTAGGTACTTAACTTCATATCATTTTTATTTCAGTTCTTTTGGCAATTCCTGGTATAATTGAAATTTTAGACTTGACTTATAAAACAAATTTTAAATATATTTTCGATTTGTATCACCTGATGCCACCACATTTATTCGAGAATACGTCTGAGAGAATTAAGCAAGAATATTTTGGAGATGGCTTGATTACCGGAAATGAACTTGGTTTTAAAAAAGTAGGTAAAATGTAGATGAACAACTGTAGTAGATATAATGTCTTGATTATTTCGCTTCATAGTTAAATAAACTTACCTTCGAAATTTTTCAGATGGAAACTGACGGTTTTTTTTCGCAAGGGCTTTACGAACAAGCTACAAGATACGCTCGACACTCCAACTCTCCGATATATAACCTTCGAGATTGTTTCCGTGGCACGTTTTCTTCCTCGCAGACTATTTCTCTCATACAAACGAATAAAAATTACGGTATGTGAATTTTATTCAGACTTTCCAACAAAAATGGTCCAACAGTTTGGAAAAATCATCACAATATTCCAATTGATGTTTTTGTAGGCGCCAGCCATTACGATGCCAGTTTATACGCTGTTTTTGATGGGTTAGTTGATAAAAAATTTCGTCTGAAGAAAAAAGACAAAGCGATGATGGAATTCATGACGGAATTATATTATTCGTTCATGGTCGACGGGTACGTGGATGTTGAATTTTGATAGCCAATTGTCAAGCGTCTTCTAAGCAAAAAACTGATGAAACAATTTTGTATTCTGATTTCAGAAAACCGTCAGTGGCTGATAAATTAAGCTGGACGCCTCAACCTAGAACCGGCGACGAAGTTCATTATTTACAATTTGAAAATCCTTATCGAATGTATGTGAAAAAAGATGACAATTACGGTAATCGAAAATTCTGGCAGTCGTTACCAATCTCGAAATATTATGGATTTCCGGATGATTTTTGCGAACTCGATGAAAATAAATCGTCGAATAGAAATACGGCTCGTGAAAACGATACGACTGGCGAGAATCATCAGGTTAACGATTGCAACGATGAAATCGACGTGAAAAAGGATAAAGAAAAACAGGCAGATGAGGATAGGTGGCATCATGGACATCATGATAATCAACAAAACGAATGCGACCAAAATAATGAAGACGAAAGCCATCGTAAGATAGAAGAGGAATTGCATCGTCAGCAAAACTCAGATGAAGAGCACCATCGCCAGGATGCAGAGAAATTGCAACAGCTGCAAAAATCACACCAGAGCTCGCATTCGAATTGAAACCTAAATTTTCCTCGTTTGCGAAATGTGAAAATTCGTGTGAAACATTTTTGACGAAATATTAAAACAATAAACAGAAACGTTGCGTTTATGAATAGTTTTTATAGTGATATGTTGCGTGTAAGTCTGGTGAATCAAAAACTAGCTGACAAGACATTTTTTATAACCATCAAATTTTCGTTCAAAAGTTGCAAAAAATTTGAAACTGCTAAAATTTGCAAATTTAAAAAATGATCGATCGATTACTGAAATAATATTAAAAATTGCTTGAAATGTTGATACAATTTTTTCCACGTAAATATGACTTATGGCAGGGAGCGGGCGGTTCAGGAGAACTTTTGTGTTACGAAATTTTGTTACCCTGGATGACTTTTTCGATTTCGAAATTTCAAATGGAAAAGTTTAGAGGTTCTTTTTAACCAGATGACTTTTGTGACATAGACGATTTCAGAAATTGTTTTAAGAGAAATTTTTCAAGTCCCAAAAGTCGTCTGGCTCAAAGTAATCGCTGAAATGTTATTATGACTTTTTGGTCTTGGAAACAAAATAAAAAACTACTGAGAATGAACAATTTTTAGTTCTCGAGCATGACACTGTGATAAGGTGATTAAAAAAACCATAAGCATTTTGATTTCAAGTTTGCTCCTACGAAAAATGGGATAGTCAACCACATTGATGAACCAAAACGAAAAAAAAAATGAGAAAATGACAAATTTAACCTGTCAAAACTGCGATATATGTACAACTTTATTGATGTAAGAAAAAAAACAAAGAAAAAAATGTTGAAAAGCAAAAAATTTACCTGCAAAAGACACAAAATGCAATCTCAGTGACATGAGAAAAAAATTCAAGAAAATGTAAAATTTTACTAGCGAATTGAGGTGTGAAAAAAATTGTAAAATGCAAGGAAATAAAACAATTCTTCTGCAAAAAATATGATATCCAATCTCGTTGATATGAGAAAAATAATTGAAAAAAATTTAGGAAAATGAAAATTTTTGCTTGCAAAATATAAGAAAATGCCTCCTCAATCAACGTAAGAAAAAAATATTCAAATGCGCCTTTTATAGTCTCAAAAATGAACAATTCGATTAAGATGACAAAAAATTCTGCCGGAAAACTGACTGAGTATGCAGTATGCACCCATACTCACTTTGAAGAACGAAAATGAGAAATGCTGCAAATTACTCGTGCTCAATTTTCACTTACACAGCACCTCCGGCGCAAAGTGCAATGAGGAATGCTGCAAATTTCTCGTGCGCAGCACCTCTGATGCAAAAGATCAATGTGGAACGCCACAAATTACTCGTTCAGGATCCCCCACTTACACATCATCTTCGAAGCAATAATTCTGCCCTCAAAATAATTCCATATGCAATATTACTGATTTAAAATATTTAAAAAATGACAAAATTGAAAAAAAATGAGAAAAAAAAATTAATATTCTGCCTTCAAAAAATACGATATGGTACCTCAAAGGTCCCCGTCATTTCCATACTACCCATGAAACTATAAATCATAGGATATGCTTTTGCTGATTGAAAATTTTTTACAGTCAAAAAAAGTCTCACAAAATTTCTCAAACTCAGTGGAAATCTAAGAATTTTCCAAATCAAAAAAAGTCTGACATAATGTCTCACAGTCAGCGTGGCGAAATTTCGTGACGGAGTATCGTCACGATATTTCGTCACGTCATTTCGTCACGTCTTCCGCCAGATTACCCATAGCAATTGCATATCCTATGCTTAGAGAAATTTTTCAATCTGTGGTTATGCAACTCCTGCACCGATGTAAGTTTGGCTGCATACTCTATAAGGCGTTTTAAAAGTATTTTTAAAAGTGTGTTTTAATTGTTATTTCACTCAAAATGACCGTGCGAAGTGTCTAATCCATGGTTTTTTTATGCGAAGAATCCATTGACGATATTATTTTCACAATTTAATTACTGATTAATGGAGACATTTTTATTTATCACGTAATTTTTCGCTAATTTTATTCTTTTTAATAATTAATCAAAATGATTGTACGAAGTGTCAAAACCCTAGTTTTTTGATGCGAGGAACCCATTAGTGCAATTATTTTCACAATTGAATCAATATTTAATGTAAAATAGCCATTCATGACCAAAAACTGGGCCATTTTTGGTCATTTAAAAAAAATCGTCGAAAATAGGTGTTTGAAGTGTCTTGGAGAGGATATTCGAACGCGCTGAATCCGAATTTGCGATCGGTTTTGCGATTAGTTGCGTATTCGCAAAGTTATTGCAGTTTTTTGGAAACTTCAAACTTCACAATTAAGCTAGTTACGGCGAAACTGAAAACTTGCTCAATTACTAATTCGAGGTCGCTGATTCCAAATCCGGTGTACATTTTGATCGCTCGATGATTGTTCTCGAAATATCGCTCATTTTCACCTCGAAAATACCATTTTTGCAAGAACCAGAAATTTTCGGAAAAAATACTGCCAGATTCGTGATCAGCGACCTGGAACCAGACGAAAACGACACAATTAATTGGAAAATTCGTAAAATTTCGATATTTGTACTTCGCCTCGGAAACTGCCGATAGACAATTTAATCAACACCTACAAAATCATTCCACCACCACTCACAGAAAATAAAATAAAAACCAACACGACGTACAAACAATACAGACAAACAATTTATTTAGTTTTCTAATAGCAAACTAAATGACACAAAAAATAAATACACGATATTCAAACGCATAATTCTAATTACAATTAAATTCAAAAAAAAAACACATGAAAAATATGGTATGAGGACAAGTGGGAAAAAAGAATCATTGAGCAAACGAAATTCGTAACACAATATTTCGCCAAATGAATGATTCGGTTTTGTCACATTAAAAAACCCAACTTCTTTCGATACAAAAAAAAAGTATAAAAAATACATACATATAACTCGCGTTACCAATTTTTTTACAATTTACCGGTACTCGCAATCGAAAAAAAAATTCGAAATATAAAAATGAAATAAATAAGTACCTAAAATAAATAAGAATTAAAAAAATTAAAAACTTAGGACTTGAAAATGAAAGAAAATCAGTCTAAAAAAAACATCATGCGTTTCATTTCTTTTCATAATAATTATTTACAAGGTTATTAAAATTAATTGACTATTACGAAGGTTGGAACACGATTAATCAAAACGTGAAACGCATCGCCATTGATTTTCATACATGTTGGTAATTTATAATCTAAATACAATCACAACTGAATGGAAAAAATAAGTATTATAAAAAAGGGAAGAGAGAAAGGGGGAGAGAGGGAAATAGAAACAAAACACGTACATTTAATCGACATAATCTTATACAAATAATATACTTAAAATGCTTTAAAAATTCGTTCGTTTCAGTATAAAAATATCTGGTAACTATAATAAAAACGTCGAAAATAATGAATCAATGTATTTTATAAAAAATTCACGAAGAGACGAATAACTATTGAAACAAAAAGAAAAAAAAACTTAAAAAAATTATATTAAATAAATGCCAGTATAGTCGTTTGCTGGTTTCGTTCGATTGGAAAAATCCTTCTTTCGTAATTAAATTGTCATTTAAGCTTAAAAAAAACACGTTGACTTGAACGCGATCACAAATTGTTACAAAAATCAGACTTAGACTTTTATCATACTTTCTTGGTGACTTTTGTGAAAACCTGAAAACAAACGTATTAGATTTACATTCGAGCCAAAAGTAATTTTAAATGGAATAAGGTGCGAAATCGTACCTGTTCTAGACTGGTCTGTTGAATAGAGTAATCTTCGATTAAAGCTAATTTTTTGGCTGTTTCCATGGCCGAGAAAACACTCGAACATGAAATATTCATCGGTATGTGGAATAGTATCATACCTTCGAATTCTTCATGAACAGAGCTTCCTGCAAAAATACAAAGGCAACGGATATTTAAAAATGAGGTCAAGTTTTCTCTAGAAAGAATAAAAATTCTGTAGATAATGTAAAATTTCACGTTATGACAAAATGAAAATAATTTTGAAATTTTGATAGTAATAATAAGTAACCACAAAATATGGAAAATGACAAAATTTCGATTATTTCCGTCAAAATGTTGAAAATATGATGAAATTTTCTATTTTTTGTTCCCAATTTTCTATAATGTTGATTTTTATTTTGTCCTAAATTTGATTTTACAATGATTGAAAAACTGTTCTAAAATGTTTAAAAATGATAAAAAAAATTGAAAAAATTTACAAAAAATTTGAAAAAAATGTGAGTATGTTTCCAAATCGATCTATTCATTCAGAAAGTTAAAACATCGACAAAATTTTGATGTTTTCTGTTACAAATGTAAAATTTTTCACCAAAAATGTTGAAAAATGTACCATTAGATATTTTACAAATTACAAAAACCCAAATTTTTTGGAACAAAAAATTTGAAAAACAACAATGTTTTTAGTTTTTTAGAGCCAAAGAAATTTTCTTCAAAAAAAAATCCAAAAATGTTTTGAAAATGACTAAAAATGTTGAAAAAATAACATAATTTTAATTTTATTATTATCAATCAATAAACAATTCACATACCTGTTAAATTACTAGATATGAAAACTTTGATATTTTGTTGCTTATCTGGTGGAAATTTGACGTGCAATTTGTAACCGGAGGCGAATCTATTTTTAAGATGTTGTACCGAGCCAATGCATCGTATTTCACCTTCGACCATAATGGCTAATCTAGTACATAGGACTTCGCATTCTTCCAAGCTGCAATAATTAACACCAAATGGGGTTAATTTTCATAGCTCGTTATATTCGTACAAGTATTTTGCTACTTTCACTTTCGTGTAACCTTATAGAATTACCTGTGGGTAGTTATGATGATACATTTACCCCTTTCTCGTTCTTCTTTTATTACATTCCATAAATGCCTTCGTGCTTCTGGATCCATACCGGACGTAGGTTCGTCTAATAGTATTACCGGCGGATCTCCGATCATCGCGATGGCAGTACTTAATTTACGCTGGTTTCCACCGCTGCATTCAAAACATAGGAAATTATTTCGAGGTCATTTTAACAAAAATTTTACACTTATTTATGCCAAATCACCTGTTTCTACCGGCTTCGACGTCTAAGAATTTATAAAACACTAATCTCGACGAGAGTTGTGAGATGACTATGTCGTGCTCGTCTTTAGGTATTCCTCGAAGTGTGCAGAACATTTTCATGGTCTCTCGACACGTCAGCTTTTCCAGCAAAGCGTCTTGTTGCGGACAATAACCGATTACTTTTCGTACCTGAATCGAAATATCACATGATTTAATTTCAGTTTTTGTAAAATTTAAAATGAAATTATGAGTTTAACTACCTTTGATCTTTCTCGTACAATATCCATTGAGCAAATATCAATCGACCCGCTGGTCATGTCGATTTTAGTGGTCAGCATTTTGAACGTGGTTGTTTTACCGGCTCCGTTCGATCCCAGAAGGGCGAAACATTCGTGCGAATTTAAAGCTAAATTTAACGACTTCACGGCGGTAAAGTTTCCGTATTTTTTGGTAACATTTCTACGAAGAGAAAAAATTGATCGATGTAGAAATAGGTAAATACTTATTCATTTTAACTTGAAATAGTCTCGCTTACTTCATTATCACAATATAGTCTAATTTAGAGGATTTATCCACGGTTATTTTCTCGTTCGTAACGTCCGTGTCTTCATACAAAGAATCACATTGTTTGAGTTCATGTTCGAAATCTAAAAATCGATCGAATTTTAGTATTAATCAAGTTCGATACAATGCTGGACGATAAAATTAGCACGATACTTACTCGTGCCAGGATTCTTCCTACCAATATGGATCCAGTTATGTGTCCAATATTTGTATATAACGCTGTATATATTTTTCAGTTTATGTTTTATGTTCTCCAAACTCAAAATGGTCAAATTGAACACTAGACCGATGATAAACAGAGTGAATAAATTTTTCCCAATGCCAGGCTTCTTCCAAGCATAATTGCCAGGATATTCGAGACCTTTGAATACACCACAAAAATTCGTCCCGAACGACTCGTCGTGAAAAAAAGTTTTAAGATTATGCAAATTCGTCATTTTACCTTTATTTCTGTAAATTGCCTTTTGACCATGATTCAGATAGATATTCTTCAACCCTTGACATAAAATGTAATGTGGGAACCATGTCATAACAGACTCGACGCTATTTGCCTCGTCTACCAAGAATAAAGGCCTGATCTCCAGGATTAAAACGATTACGAATATACTGCAACCTGTTAGAAGAATAAGTTTAATCGTTATTGTCCTTAAATTTTACCTTTTGAAAAACCTGTGTTGTCGTACCAGTTAAAATTCCGAGCAATGAAGTCTTCATAAATGCGATCGAAGGTTTTGTAAACAAATACGAAGCCAAATTCACGACAGGAATTATTGCCCAAACGTATGACATTAACAATGCAGCGACTTGAACTGAAATCAACAAATAAAAATAGGTAAATTCTGGAGTATTGGAAAAATTTTCATTTCGGTAAAAAACAGGATTCAATCTCAACTGAAAAAAATTTAAAGTGAAAAATGTTCAGAAATATTTAATAAAAAAAATAAATATTTTGTTTTTTGGGTACAAAATTTAAGTGAAAAAAAAATGAGATTTTGAGGGAAACGTTTTTTAAGAAATTACTAAATATGTACTTAGCAATTGGAAAAATTAAATTTTGTCATAAAAAGATTTCCAATAAGATTTTATCAGGAAATTTGGAATTTCGCCAGGAGAAAAATAACAGAAAAATTTTAAATCTTGACGAAAAAATTGAAATTGATGTGAAAAAGAAAAGATGAGCTGAATTTTTCGGAGTAGATAGGCGCTAATGAATTCCTCGCATCCAAAAACTATGATTTTGACATTTTGTACGATCATTTTGAGTAATAAAACGATTTAAAATTATAATTACCAAATAATAAGAATGAAATTGACGAAAATTTGCCTCATAAGTGGCTATTTCTGCATTAATTATTCATTTAATCGCGAAAGCAATAGCGCCAATGGATTCCTCGTATCAAAAACCATGAAAAATTTCTCATCCAATTTCAGTTAGTAGGGAAAATTGCAATTCGCTTGCGCTTGAGCATTTAATAAAAATGCTAATAAAATTTCAGCAGAAAAATTTGGAATTAGGATTAAAAAAATTAATTAGACTCTGAATTTTAACAATAATAACTGAAATTTTTAGGAAAAAATTCTCGATTTGAAATTTATTGAAATTCAATCTCGACTGTACCAACATCTTGTATTCCTCCTTTTTTGGTAAAAAAAAAAACATAATTTTTCAATCAAGTATTGAAACCTGGCAACACCTGCAACGTATTGAATTACATTGAGGCAAAATTTTGAAGTAGATTTGCGATATGGAAAAATTTTGGACTATGACTCAAAATCCCACTCAAAATGGATTTTCTTTAACCCTCCACACTTATTCAAATTCAAATTTTCATATAAAAATGTGTCAACGAGATGCAATTGGAATTTTTTTCATACCTAACAAGATATGTATTGAAATAAATCAACCCTACCGTACTCATTTTTCACTCAAACCAAAACATGGCAACGTCGCGTTACAAAATTTTCAACCCAACCAACTTCCTAGTTAATAAAATTGCCTAATCAAACGCTCTACTTCACCACATTCCGTTCCGTTCGCAAAAAAAAGTGCAAATTATACACCAGCATTACAGGAACGGAACGCAATGACCAAAATATGTTTAAAACGAATAACATACGGGTTCAGTACCAAGCTGTTCGTTGTCTGAGAAGGCGGCATCTTGATGATAGCACAAATAGGCAATTATGATGGACATCGACATCATATACATGAACGAATCCCATAAAACCGAGGCACTCCAATATGCAGACGGTTTAACGCCGGAAATGAATTGTAAATGCTTAGCTCCGGTTTCTTGTTCTTTCATAATAAGCACGATGAACGTGGCGCAGATGAAGGCGTGTGCGAAACCGGTATTGAAACCCATTTGGAATCCGAAATTACTACCGCCTTCTAATTTCTTGATCTGTGTGACATAAAACGAGACGAATATTATAATTTTTTTCACTTTCGTTTGAAATATTAGGTACGAGTGCGAAAAAAAAAGACTCACTTTTTCTTCCGGCACGTAAGGTAAAGGCTGATTAACAAACGTGAGTGAGTAATCGTCTCCGCTGATGGCTTTAATGACGGCATTTTGAATCGTCGATAGGGCAGTTGGAAATGAGTGGAAGGGTTGATTGTTGAAATGAATCTTGATATGAGTATTATTGAATACGTTGTCGATTTCAGCTCCGAAAATGTAACGTTCGTTGATCACTTCTAATCGATCTTTGTACTAAAATCCAAATCGCAAGTTTACAATTAGAACTTTTCCATTATTTGGTATCATATTAAACAATAATGTTCATATTTTTACATAATTTCAAAATTGAAGGGCCTACAATCGTACATTGAGGCAAAAAATTCATTTAAAAAATTTAATCGTTGAAATAAATCGTACTTAAAAAATTGAAAATAAATATTGTTATGATGAGTTTTTGCCCATCATCAAAACTTAAGGGGTCAAGTGTCATTCGAAGTTGAAAAAATCGTAATAAAAATTCTGAATTTTCAAAATAACTCCTTTCAAAAAAATTTCAATCATGTTAATCACTAGAATCTCTGAAAATGAACAAATGCTATATTCTGGTTTTTGCACAAGTTCAAAATTGAAGGAACTGCGAACATACAGGGTAGCCCTCATAAAAGGGTGATTGCTTTGAAAAAACAACTTCGTAAAAATTTCAAAAATTAAGCCTCTTAGAAAAAATACTAATCAAATAAAGCAAAAAGATAATTTCAAGTTCTATAATTTTGATTCTTAGACTTTTTTTCGTAGGAGCCTTAGTTTGGCCAGAAAATCGATGTGGTTCATAGAGGTGATTTAACCCTGAGCATCGAATTTTAAATTATCCAGTGGAAGTTGGTACTTATGATCTAAAACCACCATGTCAAATTTTTTAAATCGATATCTCAACCCAAACGCGGGGGAGGGGGGGGGGGGGAAAAACACAAATTCAAATTCCCTTACCAAATCTAATAAATAATCGTCGAAACTTTCGGAAGCATTTTGCTTAAAAACCACTTGAGCTTTTTCTTGCCTGGCAGTATTTTTAATCGATTCGAAAATACGATGTCCATAGGCATGCGGATTATCACCAGCGATAATGACCGGATTCCTGTAATTCTGTCACGTCCATCGAAAGAATAAATTAATACAAATGCAGAAACCAAGATAAAAATCGTGATTCAACAAACGCGAGTCTCACCCGTAAAGTTAAATTTAAGGGTGGCAAGTCTGTACTTCCTCTCCAAGCTTCCGTTACAGCAGTGGCTATTAATAAGAAGACAAGGGTGGTGCATAATTGGATCATATGCAGTCGCCAGCCTTTTCTAGATATAACGTATTTCTTATGTATCATGGCTCCGAATTGTTTGGTCCATTTGACATGAGTATCGACGGTACCTTCAAATAAAAACGTATTAAAATCATCCTGAATTCACTAATTCGTTCATTTTGAAAATATGGCTTACTTTTCGAAGTGGGTTTCAACTAGTTTGGTAAATCGATCCTAGAGTCTTGTATTTTATCACTTATACTGCACGGATTCACGTACCCTTCTTCGACGCTACCGATTTTCATACGATCTAATTCGTCTTCCATGGCAATGACCCTAGCAGAAGGAAAAATACAAAAATTTATTATAAAAATGAAGCGAATTTTTTTTTTTTGAGAATTACCAATGATTTACCTCATGTACACGTCTTCTAAGGTAGTTAACGAGATACCGTATTCCTTGATTCCTAAATCGTACTGTTTGTTGGATAGTTCGCTTAATAACATAGACATTCTATCAGAATCGTCTAATTTGAATTTAATTTCGGTTTCCATGTTAGCGACTAATTCGACACCGCCATTATGAGCTTTCAAAAATGATGTCACTTTATCAAGATTCAAATCTGGTCTCTTTTTGACTAAACTCAACGTGTAACCGTAGCCATATTGTTTCTTCAACATGAACGGCGTGCCAACGCATTTTAATTGCCCGTTACTCAAGATGGCTACTCGATCACCGAGTAAGTCAGCTTCGTCCATTAGATGAGTCGTCATCATCATCGTACGATTATTTCTTTCTTCCTATGAAATAAAACGACGTAATGTATAAAAATCTACACTTTCATATATATCGAGTGTTCTAAAGCCAGTTCATTGCCTTCATTTTCATGATACTGCAACCTGATAAGGTGCATTGGTGTTGGATTGCCTGCGCACTTGAATATGCAAAGGGGCAGAATTGTATTATGGATAGTTTTATCACTTCTACAAGTACAAATGAATTAGGTGATTTGTAACGAAAAAATTATCAAGATGTAAATCCATATAGAGTAGTGGTGCCCCTGCAAATCCAAAGTCAAAATACTAAATCACACCTGCACTATTCGAGTTGCAGCATCGACTGATCGAAGGCATTGAACAACAACTGAAACACCCTGTAGGTATAATAAGGCTTTTGAGACAAACATACTTGTAATAAATCCCACAAACAACGTCTAGCAGTAGGATCCATTCGAGATGTAGGTTCGTCTAATAAAACAACTTCGGAATGGCCAACTAATGCAATAGCTACGGATAATTTCCTCTTATATCCACCACTCAGGCCACCAGCCCTGCTGTGTAATTTTTTCTCCATTTCCAACTTGGTAACGTATTTGTGTATCTCGTTTTTTAGGTCTTCACCGTAACACCCTTTCAGCTGAAACGGTTCAATTCGCGATTATGATTTGAATGAAAAATATATGCAATAACGTATCTACTACTTGTGCATACCTTTCCAAAGAATAGTAAATGTTCTTCGACGGTTAATTCTTCGAAAAGCAGGTCGAACTGAGGACAGAGACCTAAACTTTCACGAATTTTTTCCATTTCTGACCAAATATCGTAACCGTTTATGGTGGCTGTTCCGGACGTAGGTCTCGTCAAACCTGAAATATTGTTTATTTATAAGTTATTTTGGTATTCAGGTGGCAAAAGTTTGATTGAATTGTTCTAGAAAAATTTCAGCAATTTTGAATGTTGATAATTTGTGATGAAAGGATATTTAATCTTTTGGTAAGTAATTTTTTATACACAATTATTTCAATTTTTTTTTAATTTCAGTCTTTCTGACTATGTATATATATTTGAAGTAGGGTTGTTTCAAAAAATTAGATTGGACTGAAAATGATTACTCGTATGTCATAAAATATAGAATTATAAATTCGATGGATCGAACCGCATCCAAATTGATCCATTAGGACCAAAGAAATCGACCATTGATTCCCCCAAGTCGTGAAAAAACACTAATCATTTTTCTCGGTGCCGAATCTTTTTTTTGCGCCAAATAATTTTTTCCGGTGCCGAATAATTTTTTTCCAGTGCCAAATAATTATTTTTGTACCAAGTCATTTTTTTTTGTGCCAAATCATTATTTTTCGGTGCCGAATCATTAATTATTGTCTATGCCTAATCATTTTTTTTTGACAAATCATTTTTTTTATTGCTGAATCATTTTTTGGTGCCAAATCATTAATTGTCGATGCCAAATCATTTTTTTCGGTGCCGAATTAATTTTCAATATGAATTTTATTGAAACTTTGCATCTTCACTTGGTTCCTTCAATTTTGAAAAAGAAAATATGCAAAATTTTCATGGAATATTTTTAGTTTGTTTTCAGCAATTATTCTAAAATCTATGTTGAAAGTATGAATTTTTGAAAATTTTGAAATTGCTGCCCCTTCAAATTTCATACCTAAACTTCAATAAATTCCTGCAATTTATTTATTCTTCAAAAAATTTTACAACTTCTTTCTACAGGAACTACCTTTTTAAATATCATCCCAGAAAAAAAATCGTATCCTATTCAATTCATGCATACGATTATCAAAATTATTCAAAAATATGCACTTACCAATTAACATCGACATGGATGATGATTTTCCTGCTCCATTGTGCCCCAACAAGACGGTGATCTGATTCGGGTACATATCGAGAGTTAATTCTTTCACAGCCTTTTTAATCTTATTACCATTTTTATAAATTTTGGTGAGATCTCTGATTTGTATTCCTTTTGGAGCTTGAATACTTTGCGATGTTTTTTTATAACCACACCAATAGGATGCCTGAAAATATAATATCGCAATTTATTAGACATAAAAAAATTATGTAGCTACATTGCTCATTTAACATTAATCTTCCAAGTCCAAAAAATCATTGAGACCAAGATCAACAAAATTTCGTCAAGTAAAACATTTTTCAGACCGTCAGTCATAAAACATACCTAATTAGTAATTACCCATGTTAAAACAAGTCAATATTTTTCCTACTTTTTCAATGGGAACCTAATTTTCACTTCTAAAAATACTGTTTGGTGATTATTGCGGTACCTTCTCCATGTCTCCAATAATTAAAGGTACAAACAAATCATCAAAAAAATTAAAAATTCGGCTAAAAATTTTATTCAACGTTTCAAACATTTTAAAATATTTTTTCACCATTTTTGCATCATTTCCAACGTTTTTTTAATAAAATTTTTGACAATTTTCACAACATTTCAGATTCTTTTGACGAGTTTTTCATTGTCTTAACAACAATTTTAATAATGTTAATGATATATCTGACTACCTTCACTAAATTTTGTGATTTTTGACGACCATTTTTCACTACTTTCACAATGGTTTTAAAGGATTTTTTGACCGTTTTTATATTTCAAGTATTTTGATTTTTTTTTCAATTTTTGACAAATTTTGCCGATTTGAGGTACCTTTTACCACAAAAACTCTATAGAAAAATGATTTTTTTTTGTGCAGTTAGATTTTCAAATAAGAAATTATTGGCTGCAGAGTGAATTCGGCAAATTCTTATCAATTTGTTTATCAGTAACACACAAATTTACATTGAAAAAAGATCTGCAAATTTGGGTGTTTGTTTCTCATACGATCTCACAATGACCGCCCCCATTCGCGAAAACTCTTACAACAAATTTTTCCACCAAACTCTACCGAGTTGGAATCCCAATCTGAGGATTAAGAACACGACACCGGTATTTTTGGTCAGTGGCGTGGTGCTGATAATCATCGGGGTAATAATTATGGTTATATTTCGCAACGTTGAAGAAATCTGGATCGATTACACGTACTGCAATTCGACGACAGATACGAATCGAACCTGCGCCGATATCATAGGTACAAGTACGCTAAATAAATGCTACTGCGAGGTGCCTTTCAGGTTGGATAGAAACATCACTGCCCCAGTACTACTCTACTACGCGTTGACGAATTTCTATCAAAACCATCGCAGCTACGTATCGTCCAAGGATAACAAACAACTCATTGGTCAACTAAAAAACTTTGTATCCTCGGATTGCCACCCCTACGACTACGTATTATCCAAAGATAATAGATCAATACCAATCGCTCCCTGCGGGGCCATAGCTAACTCAATGTTTAACGACCAACTTGCCATAGTGATGATAAACAATGCAACAAACACCGCCACCGTGGTACCCCAGATAAAGAAAAACATCACATGGCCGGTGATGAAACCGAATAAATATCGTAATCCGCCGGGAAAATTATCCCAAGCGTTTGCCAATTTCGCTAAACCGAAAGATTGGCAAAAGAATATCTGGGAGTTGGATCCAGAAGATCCGGATAATAATGGATTCGAAAACGAAGACTTTATCGTGTGGATGCAGACAGCCACTTTGCCCAGTTTCAAGAAGACCTACAGAAGGGTTAACCACAGCGATAAATTTGTCGAAGGATTACCACGAGGAAAATATATTCTGAAGGTTACTTACTCTTTCCCTACGGTCGTTTTCAAAGGCACCAAAAAGCTGGTTATCGCTAATACCTCCGTGTTGGGTACTAGAAATTATTTCCTAGCTTTTATTTATATCATCACCGGTGTGTTTTGTTTGATAATTACGATCGCTTTTTATATTGTTCAGTACAAATACGACGAATATACCGATGTTTGAAAATTTAAATTGCCTTATGTTTTGTGTTATACGAGTAATTTCATGATAACTAGATATGCTGATGTAGGTAACTACTCGTCATACAAATTTATTCTTGACTGGCGAAAAGATTAACACCCCAAGAAGCATCTACGATTGAAAACTTGGACAGATTTTCTAGCAAATTTTTCAAAAATTTTACAATTAATTCGGAAATGTTACCAGTTTTTTGAAAATTTACCCAATTTTTTTTTTGAAAACATTACTGTAGTTTTAGAAAATTTACTGATTTTTTAAAAAATAATTCAAGTGGGCGGGGGAAATACACCTCCTCAGTTTCGACTATTGAATTCTTATCATTCATTCATTCGAAATTTTAATAACGAATAGTCGAATAAACACCATACATCAATCACCCAAACTATTCCACATTCGAGTTCGTTCTCGTTGGTACGTGGCTATGTAATTTTCCATAGATTTTTCAAATTATTGTAATCTAATTATTACTGATACATTAATAGCGTTGATATATGGTAATAAATAGAAATTCATTTTCATTTGACCTTCCCCGGTCTCATAAAATGCACATATACATTTTTTTCTACGTTCAGCTGCGTTATTAAATTTTGAATTAATTAAGTTATTGTGTTTTTTTATCGACTACGTCTACGTACCTATACCTACATATGTCGTAAATAAGAGACGTTTTCCTTCATAAAATCAGCTACATAAATGCTTCGAATCAATTTCAAATGTATCTGGTCAAGAGTTAAATGACCCAAATGACTGAAGAAGGGGAGGGTGAGATACTTTCACAAAAAATTTGGTTGGGGTAAAAATATCGGTACTACAGGTGATACGTAAATGTAACTAGGTGTAATTTACAAATGAGCCATAAGATGGACGGATAATTCCCTCTTCTTTTTTTATCAAATTAGTGTAAAATGTGTTAAAATGTGCACACCAATTTATTTACCTATCAAAAATTTCAAAAATTAAAAAAATTTGAATTTGAATAGATAATGAATGGGAGAAAATTACATTAAGATCGTGAAATTTGCGTCTTTACATCAAAACAACCTGATGAAAATTTTCCTCAAAGACCAACTCCTTACTTTTTGCTGCACCCCCACCCCCACAATCACTCGTAAAATTTAGCAAACTTTTCAAAATGAAAAAAAAACTTCATAAGTCAATTTGTTTTTTTTTTTAAATTCAAAATAGTAGTTTTTACGAAATTATTGATAAATTTCATGGCTTTTCGGTCGTTTTAAAAAATTGTATTTTTTTGGAAACAAATTTGACGATTCTAACAACATTGTATACAATTTTCATGACTTTCTGATGCTTTTTTCATGCAAACGTTTCCAACAATTTTTTCGAGATTTTCGACAATTTTGAGTTTTTATGATTTCAACAAAAACATTTTCGACGATTTTTGTGATATTTTGATAATTTTTTTCATAATATCTTTAATGATGTTTGTAAAAGTTTCAGTATTTTTTCCACGATTTTTTGACAGTTTTTACATTGTTTTCACTGATTTTTGTTACAATTTCAACAATATAAACATTTTCATTACTTTTTCATTATTTGTTTCATATTTCGAATGATTATTGAGTATGAAAATTTCAATAATTTTTGCTATCAGATTTTTGACAGTTTCATGATTTTTTGGCCAATTCTACAATCTTTTTAATTATTTTTATGACAATTTTAACCATTTTTACGAAATTTTTGACGATTAACCTATGTACTTACTTACCTACATGATTTTTGTATCATTTTTACATTTCTACTCGTTTTTGTTAACATTTCGACAATTTTCATGATTTTTTGATAGTTTTGTTTTTTCATATTTTAAATGATTTTTGTGAACAATTTCAGCAATTTTTTCAAGATTTTCGACAGTTCTCATAATTTTTCGGTCAATTCTACAATATTTTCACCAATTTTTATGACAATTTCAATCATTTTTATCACTTTTTCAATAATTTTCATAATTTTCTGGCAATTTTCAACAGTTCTTGCATTTAATACGCTGAATGACTTTTTGGAATCAAAAAATTTCAAAGATTTCAAATGACTTTTTGAGCTTGGAAAATTATATAAAGCCGGAAAATGACTTTTGGACAATCCCAATCACCATTTTTCATTTTAAAATCTTTCATATTCATATCAATGCCAATATCAATTTGATCTCTCGCAAAAACCTATTATGGATTCTTATTCCTTATCTATAGGTACCTAAGTAGGACGAACCTATAGTATCTACTTACGACGAATTACGAATCAACATACCTGAAACGGGAAATACCACGGTTTTGGCATTCCATAAGCTCCTGGCCAAGCTTCTTCTTTATATACGGCCACCAAAAGGTAAAAAATGGCATCGAAGAATAAGTAAAGAGTCAGTTCTCCAGGACTAACTTTATCACTAGGTGACACCGGTGTAAAAAAGTTATCCCACTGGATTCCAGTACCTGAGAAAAGCACAATGAATCGAATTAAAATATACCTAGATTTCAAGTACGTAGGTATCAAATACGAGTACACCCATTAACGATGTAAATTAATTAAATAGAAGTAATTACCTAGATATAAAAATACGTACCTATTCCTTCGTACATGACGATCATTTGGAATATGTATCCCATATTGGTATTAGATAAAAAACTCCAGGATACGATTTGAAACCAAGACATGCTTTCGTACGAAGGTTGATATATAAGATATGGCGAATAACTAAGGAACCATAAGGCTGCTCCGACAGTAGCAGCGGAATTGGCTGCAAAACAAATCAAACACCAAGATATAAGTATCAGCAATTATTCTATATCCACGGTAGACAGAAAATAAACTCGTACCTTTGTTGAAAAATGACGTTATAAGGAAACAAAAACAGATACTAGTGAAAGAATAAACCATAAGAATTAATAAGACTATCACAGAATTTGTATTTTTAATAACACATCCGTTCTTCCACTCGATGGTCAACGCGATGGTTATCAACAGACTAAGTATAAACCACTGGATGAACTCTTTGACCAGCCAAGCCGTCCAGTGCATCCAGCTACTGAGCCCCATCAGTTTCATGACTTCCTGCAGAATGATTTCGAGTTCGATTAGAAATCAAGCGAAAATTGTACAATTTTAGCTAGGTATAAAGTATGCAAACCTTCATTTGGGTTTCTTTTTCGACGGTTACTAATTTAATGGTTCTAACAGCGGAATACGTGTAACTAAATATAATGAAAATAGATATGAATGAGATCAATGCGGGCAGCAGCCTGTCTTGGACATAAGACGGGTACGGAAACCGCCGTAAATGGAATTCCGGCACTTTGACAGGATTATCTGGCGAAAATTCCTTGTGGTAGATGTCGAAAATAGACTCGAAAATAGCCTGCTGTACAGATATGAATCCTTCTTTGCAATATCCTGTTGAAAATATCGTTATTCTTAGGTCAATTAATCATCGACTACAATAGGTACGTTCGAGTGGTTGGTTTACCAAAAAAAAAAAAAACGACACTTGACACATGAAGATTTTCAATTGCTCGAAAATCTTATCAAGTGAGTACTTTTCAACAAATTATTACGATTGACATGTGCTTGAAAATTATAGATACCTGGTTGTCCACCGAAAATAGAATATCCATCTCGAGGGCCGAATGGTTGATAGAGGGGGAATGCGGTGTGTGTCCTCCAGTTGGGGAACTGAGTATCAAATGTCGTCGATTGGTTATCGATATACCTCGATAATCCTGGAAATAGAATTCGTACCTGAAATACGAGAAAATTTGTCAAATGAGAAGAAAAGCTTTTCGACGATTCGTATACTAATTTTGAGGTAAAATGAGAAAGAATTTTTACTTGTAAATTTTGAGGTATGGTCATTTCTTCTTGATCGATATCCTCGACCGATGCGTCGAACGAAATACCAACCAAGACTACTTTCGTATTGTTGGCAACCAAAAGGGTACGCTGCATTTCGGTTTCATCGGCAAAAGGTTCCACTGAAAAAGCAAAATAAATCATTGCACGAATAGAAAAAAATCGCTAATCTTATTATCTGCCTACGTATAAGCTTTCAAAATTGAAATTGGACATGGTTTGAAATTCTTACGTAGATATTTTATCATTTAGTGATAAAACAATTCTCGAAAAATTTCCATGAAATTTTCTTTCAACCATTTCGAATGATGAAATACACTCATAAAAAAACGTTAACGAAGCCAATGCGTTGAAAAAACTGATTTCCTCTCTGTCAATTTCATAATACTCGTAAGTCTTCAACAATCATAAAAATTTCACTTCAGATAAGTATTCAAAGCGAAATTTAAATTTTAGAAAGAAGCAAACTGTAGGTATCATCGCGAATAATTGGAAAACCAGTTTACAAAAATGAAAATAATGTATAGCCTTTTTTAAGGGTATTTTTAAGTACTATCAGAATGATTACGTACAATTTTCACCTAACTGCAATATTCATGGCGCTAAAGATGCTTGAAAATTTCAATCGCGAATATCTCAAGAACCAGTTCACAAAACTAAAAATATCATGGAACCTTTTTTGTGGATCCTTTTAAATACTATTAGAAAGATTATGTACAATTTTCCCCTAACTGCAATATTCAAGGCGCTAGAGATGCTTGAAAATTGTAATCGCAAATATCTCAAGAACCAGTTTACAAAAATGAAAATAATGTATAGCCTTTTTTATGGGTATTTTTAAATACTATCAGAATGATTGCGTACAATTTTCACCTAACTGCAATATTCATGGCGCTAGAGATGCTTAAAAATTTCAATCGCGAATATCTCAAGAACCGATTCATAAAAATAAAAATAATAAATAACCTTTTTTGTTTGTCTATTAAAATACTATTAAAAATATTATGTACGATTTTCACCTAATTGCAATATTCAAGGCGCTAGAGATGCTTGAAAATTTCAATCGTGAATAACTCGAGAACCGGTTCACCAATTTTTCTCGAATTCAACATGCTTCTATTCCCAATAGCACTTGACCTTTCATACAAATTTCAGCTCATTTGGTCAATTATTACAAGACTTCATTTGGACAAAAACTTAGCTCAACCATCAGATCAATTTTAATAGGTGATTTTTCGATTCTTGAAAATCAGGTAAAATCGAGTATTCAGTAACAACTTCCTCGACCGCACTGATCAATTTTAAAATAAATCTAGAAGTTTCTTTCGACATCTGCTTCCATCATTTCGCCGAGAAACACTCGCTTCACTCGAGCAACATCCATTTGCAGAAATTCGCAAAACCAACAACCCATTCTCTATCTCCTTTCTAAACTGCTCCATAAATGGAAAACTCGCGCAATTTTTCGCTCCATAAATTTAAAAATGATTAGATTACATTCTCCATCGAGATTTTTTCATTTTTTTTTCGATATCTCGACGCTAAAATTAACTGTGATTCGAAAACCAACGAGAGAAGATAGTGAATTAATTCTAGCATACTTACTAAAAATACCCGGATGCGGTCTACTTGCCGTTAATTTGTCAAAATTGAATTTTTTCATAACTTCGGACGCAAAAGGACTGGTATTCGGCGACCAAGCTATCGACCATGTCCTATAATCGTACAAAAGGATTTATTAAAATAACACTTTCGCTAGCTCGAATCGAGGGTAATGGCCGAGTACGTGTGTGGCTATGTTTAAATACGTATTTAAACCACGACCATACCGTGTGATTTTACGCTATTTACCGTATAATAGTCCAGAATACATAAGAAGTACTTACTTTGACATTATTAACGACGTATCTAAGCAGTCTTTTAGTGAAAATGAATTAAACTTAGTAGGAATCGGAACTTCTTCTGTATTTACATAAAATCTTAACCATACTAATAAACATGATATTGCTAAAGGTAGTAGTATTTCAACTAGCGTATGAATAGGTTGTTTTTTCTGCATCAAGTAATTCTTCCATAGTAGCAGGATGATTTTTCGGAATTTACCCATCTTATGGCCTCTGTAATATAAAAAGAAGAGAAAAAAATCATGAACATGAGTTGTATGTGAAATATAGTGTACGTATACGTAAAATTGATTGATGCTGAAATCTAAGTAGGTACCCATACGAATCGATTAAATGTATAATTCTATGTGGATCAAGGTACATAGTACGAGTATTTATTAGCTCATCTTTGTAATTACCACGATTTTTATGAGCGTTTGTGTCAAACGTAGTATGTACGTACGAACGTAGATTACATTAGAGGTATGAACAATTGAGCCGATTGATCATAAATTTGGAAAAAATCTGGTACAAAAAAGTAGGAAGAAAATTTTTTACGAATAGGATCTTTAATTCTAAAAATTGGAAAAAAATCACCCAAGCAAAGAGATCACTCGTGAATTAATTTTTCCAGGCCAAGTAGAAATCTGACAAATAAAATTTAAAAAAATGTATGGTATCGTGTAAACCCAATTCAACATGTTGCACGAGATCATTTCTACTAAGGCGAACTTAAAATTTCATAAGAATCAAATAAAAATTACCCACTTTTTCTTGTTTGAAAAATTTAGAAGTTTTCAAAAGTTTGACAAAATATTAAAAAATCTGCTACAGAAATGTAAAATATTATCAATATTTCAAATTGATAACGTTTTAGTACCTACATTTTTCATCTGATTTTTCAATATTTTGTCAAGCTTATGAAAATTGTACCTAAATCTTTTTTTAAATATAATCTTTCATAATACCTATAAAGTCCAATAAAAATGTTGACATGTCAGATTAAACGTCTAAAAGTCAAATTTTGAAACAATCTAAATTTTTCCAAGTTCAAAAGTCAGCTGCCCGCCTTATAAGTCCAACAAGTTAGGTCAATCCAGTCTAGCGTACTGTCTCACTTTTATGTCTTACAAAATGTCTGTCAGAAACTTTTGTGAAGGAATTTCGTCAGGGAATTTCGTTAAGTACAAAAAATCTAAAGCTTGACAAAATTTCTGAAAATCAGATAAAAAAAAAAGTTAGACACAAGTCAATCTGAAAATATGTCTAAAAGTAATTGTGATTTCCGAACTTTTTTCAAGTCCAAAAAGACGTTTGAAATCTCAAAAAAAAATTCCTAGTCCACAAAGCCAAATTTAATGTCTGACAAAATGTTTAACAGTCAATCTCAGAAAAATTCCAAGTTCAAAAAGTCGTTTGAAATCCCCAAAATTTTCCAAGACAAAAAAGTTCAATATCTGACAAAATGTCTAAGTCATCGTCATGGAATTTCCTCTCGTTTTTCACAGAATTACTGGTATGCGGTAAAAATATATTCTATGCTAAATTTTTTTCATCCCTAAAAGAAAAAAAAATTCAGATACTGCAAAAATTTAAATTTTTAAAATCATAATTTGAAAAAAGTTGAAATTTTGAGTTTGTAATTCAGACATTCCAGAGCCCCAAATGATCCAAAACCGAAAATCTTTATAAAATGAAAAAAAATTGAAGAGATTGTAAAAATACTCGTATTATCAATTTCAACTGAAAAAAAGTTATACGTGAAATCTGTTTTCAAAATTAACCAGAGTTCTAATTAAAAATTAAAAAAAATAGCGATTCCTGTGAAGAGTGAACATTTTTCGTACCACTACTTCCTGATGCCTGAAAAAGTTGTTTCCAAGCAACAGATAACACGTTTTCGCCTCAGCCTTACCTTCTTTTCTTGATACCACAAGGATCAAAAAAATTGAAGAACATGATTCCGAAGATCGATGCATGGTAAGTAAGATTTATTTTACAAATTGCCAGGTACGTGAACATTAAAAAAAATTGTTTCATACTGAGCGTTTTACATAGTCAAAAAAATCATAAAAACTATCGAAAATCTTGAAAAAATTGTTGGAATTTGCATAAAATTATTCAAACTTTCATACCTACAACTCGTAATTTTTGCAATTTTTTCCAAAATTTTTTAATTTTCAACTATTTTTGTTCAACGATATTTCTTACAGAATTCTGAAAAATTGTGCGAACTTTTTTACGATATTTGGACAATTTTGGAATATTTTTCAAAGCCCATGTTCAATCAATATCAATTACTTTCTTGACGTTCTTGTGATTTTCTTAATGATTTGAACAATTTTTACAATTTTTAGAACAAGTTTTTTGGTATTGCTACCAATCTTGTGACATTTGAACTAATTTGAAACGTTTTGTGCAATTTCAAATTGATTTTTGATCACTTTTTTTGACGGTTTGCCAATTTTCAGAATATTTTAAACATTTTTCTAGAATTTTAAACCAATTTTCAATAAATTTCATTCACTTTTTTGACAATTTTGTGATTTTCTCGAATGATTTGGATAAATTTTACAACTTTTTGAACAAATTTTATGGTATTTTTACCAATTTTGTGATATTTGAATGATTTTGAACCGTTTTGTACAATTTTAAAAATGTTTTGGAAACTTTTGAACACTTTTTGAACCATTTTTCAATCAATTTTACTATTTTTTTTAATGACTTTGAAATTTTTACAATAATTTAAACGATTTTTACAACATTTTGAACAATAATCTTGATAGTAATACCAATTTTCGTGAAATTTGAGCACCACTGGAAACTGTTTTTGAACAATTTTTGCCAAATTTTAAACCAATTTTCAATTATTTTTAACAATTTTTTCAATGATTTTTGCTAATTTTGTTATGATTTGAACGATCTTACAACATTTTGAACAACTTCAATGTTTGAAACAATTCAACGGTATTTTCTCAAATTGCAATGGTGTTTCAGACCATATACCACATTTTAATCAACTTGAAATCTGTTTCAATGAAATTTTGATCAACATTTTTGAAAAATGTCAACATTTCAAACTTGGTTCTTGTTTTTTTTTTAAATTAATCAATTTTTTCCCATTTCAATAACTTTAATTCCATTTTTATATAACTTTAGAACATGGAATCATTTTTCAAAGATTGTTGTTGGAAATGTGGAAAACTTTAGTTCAAATCGAAATTCTCGCGATAAAAAATGGACAATTCTTGAATCTTGAAGGAAAAATGACAATTGTTGGAAATCAAGAACAGGTTCAATGATCTAATTGAACCCAGTAATATCACGAGTGTTTAGGACTCCGATGGATGAAAATTTCGACACTTGCCCTCACGACGTTAATAAAGTTGCCTAGCATTACGGCGACCACGACGACATCTCGTTATGTAATATGAAGAAAAGACAATATACTTTGGAAATTATCCCACAGCTGATGATTTGTATTTTTAGGCATGAAATTAACCATTATGTACAAAACAAATTTCAGAGTTGGAATAGCCGCCATGTTTTGTAAGCATGTGTCACATATGCCTCTAACCAGACTCGAGGTAGGCATTCTTCCTGTGTACGTGGCGGCGCGGCGACTCCGAGACAAAAAGTTTTTGTTCCGGTTCGTTTGAAATGATAGAGAGAGAGAAAAACGTATTAGCACAACGTGACGTCAGAGAAAGTCCACGCACATACGCAGCATCCGTTACGTCACCGATTAGCATTTTTTTTTCTGCTGGTCGCGTCCGTCGCCGCGATTAATTTATTAGTAAACGATGATCTTTCACTTTTCACACTTTATTCGCGTAAATCTCGTAACGCTCCTTTTAGCCCAACTCCACACAGCACAGCCGTCCTTCTCACAATTGACATGATTACTCGCTCCGGATGTTTGTACTAAACATTAATAAAAAAGAATTCCGCCGATGTACAAAACTTGGTCGTCTGTTGGGTAAAATGTTGATGTCCTCTATCATCTGCGACCATTCCATCGGGTATTTCCAAACGACGAAGGATGCAGGAAGGAGGCGAGCGAGATAAATACCGAAGTTGAATAAAATTCATCGATTTAGATTCCTCTCAGCATCGGAATCCCCTCTTCACCGAAGCTCTACTTTTCATCCGTTTATTTAGGATGTGTTTTTTTTTCGTTATTTTTTAAATGTATTTTCGACGAAAGATAACATTTACGATGATTATTAATATGACGTTTATTTCTCGTTTAAATAGGTCAAGAATCACGTATATAAATTCCTCTCTTTCTATCTGTTATTTATACGTAAAGAGGTAATTGTTTTCTTTCGTAAAAGCTACTGCCATTGCTGCATAGATGATTTTCTTAACACTGGTTTCTCTAGAAGCGAGATAAAAATTACATATAAATGCGTCACTCTATACCGAACACTAATTACATCTCGGTGTCGGTGTATCTGCCTAGTCAGATAACTATTTTTAGGGACGGTCGTATAAGTATGCGGAGTTCTGGGTACCCTCGTACATTATTTGAATATTCAAACCTTGATCTTAAGAATCGAAGATAGTATTATTTAACCTTCGAGATATTCTTTCCTAAGTTTACCACAAAATCTAGGTTGTTGAATGGTGTTGTTGCTGTTGTTGTTGTGTCGAGTACCGGAGTATACCCATTTATACTACGAAATCCGATAAATTTGTATCTTATGGTCGAACAATATTTTCTTCTCAAGATGAACAGTTGATTTCTTTTTTTGAAAACTTTTTACAACGATTTTTTAATTTTGGTCATCGATAAAATTTTCCACAAAATTGATTACTCGATCACATGTCGACTTGCTATGGACTGGGTATTGGACCAGAAAGACATTTCGACCCAGATATATTGCCTAATTCAAAATTTGAAGGGGGAAAGTATTCATCAGATGACAAATTTTCGGCGTCTTGCCTCGTCCTTTAGGACCCATTTTGAAGCTGGAGCTGAATAATTGTAATAATGTAGAACACCAAATTTATAAAAGTTGAGTGCATCGTGATTTTCACTGTATTCAAATTTTTCAACATTTTTCATTTTTAATCCCTCTCCTTTGTAAGATTCGATTTTCATGCTGATTGCTGAATAGTTGTAAAAATGTATTTCAACGAATTCATAAATTTATATTTCGAATTTTTAATATTAATTTCGAATTTTTAAAAATTTTTTAGTCTCTCTCTCCTTTTTCCCTTCTAGAGTACATTTTGAAGCTAGATGCAACATGATTGTAAACATGGAAACAAATTTTTAAACTCACACAAGGTGGCTCATTTACAAGGTTGATGGTTCTGAAAATGAAAAAAAAAAACACTTCGACTTCAAAAATCTTGAAACCGAAGCCCCTTAGAAAAAACTAATAGCTCGTAAGAGTAAGAGAATTTCAAGCTCTACAATTTTCATTCCTTACACTTTTTTCATAGCACCCTTGGTTTGGCCAGAAAATTCATGTTTATGAGAAAATTAAAAAGACACCCTAATTTTTTTTGCTTTTTTCATAATTTCCAAAACCATCGACCAGGCATATTTCCCATAAACATGTATTTTCTGGCCAAACAAAAGGTGCTACGAAAAATATGCAAGGGGTGAAAATTGTAGATCTTAAAATTCTCTTTCTCCTAAGAGCTATTAGTTTTTTCTCTAGAGGGCTTAGTTATCGAGATGTTTGCAGCCAACATTTTTCCATTTTTGAAATTATCGAGTTCGTAAATTCCATAAACATGGATTTTCTGGCCAAACTAAGGGTGCTACGAAAGAAATGCAAGGGATGAAAATTGTAGAGCTTAAAATTCTCTTTCTCATGCGAGCTATTAATTTTTTTCCAAGAGGCTTGTTTTTTGAGATTTTTGCAGTCAAAATGTTTTTATTTCATTTTTTTTTTCAAAACCATCGACACTATAAATGAGCCAAACCAACCTATATAACGTACTCACGTCAAATTTTTCAAAATTTTGAATTTTGTAACCAACCTTCTCCCTTCACCAATCCAGTCATCAAGACTCGATAAATTGTATAAAGACAATTTTCAAAGTTTCAATTTTCAGAATCAATTCATACTGAATTTGTACTCATTTAAAATTCACAATTTTTTATTTTCGAGTTTTTTTATCCTTATTGCATGAAAATTTTTAAGTTTTTTCTGGATTCAAACGTTTTTCTGTAGATAAGAAAGTTGCATACCTAACGTAGCGATTTTTCAAACATAAGAATTTTAGATTTTTTTTTGCCAATTTCAGAACAAGTATTGCAATCTTCTCACAGTTCAAAATTTCCACAAAATTTTAATGAAAAAAGTGATGAGATACAGGTACAATTGCTGATGGTTTTTATGACACCGTCACGAACGTGTTTTTTGAATCATCTCTCTATTTTACTCCGATTCCATGGTGAATCGAAAAATTTTCGAGGATTGAAAAAATCACGAATTTCGTGCAAATCGTGTTACGAAATAAATGATTAAATTTGCTGGAATTTCAAACGTTATAAAACTGATAGCATTAAAAGTAATGATGTTAATGTAAGTATAGATGTAATAAAACGTAAGTAACAAAAACTTGTTGAAATCATTCTACAAATAACATTTCTTATCACAATGATTGTTAAATTCCAAAAAATCAAAATTAAATGATTCATGAAAAATATGAAAATGCAGATAAATAGGCTATTTATGAGAAAAAATTAATTTTATCAAAACTATTCGCATGCCTAACAATTAGGCAAGCATTTCCCCAATATAGGTAGATATTTAGGTTCACTTTATCAAAATAACATCAAAAAATTGTTGGTAACGTTTGAAAATAAGTTTAATGATTTTAAGAAATAATTTTGGTTATTTTTATTAAATAAATTATTTAGGTATGCAGATTTTTCGATTTTTATTTAAGAACTATTAAAATTCATTGAATCATAAATTCGGGCACTCCAAAAAAAAAGTTTAGAACAGGTAAATTATTAAATACTTGATGGTGAAGTATCCCTTCGCCGAAATTCTAACTTACTTCAGCTTTTACCAAAATTTTGAAAAAATGTTTAATTTTTATTACGTACACAATACACAATTACACATACACATTTACCTATATATATTACCTAAACTTTTATATATCTACATACTGAATCATCGAACATTTAATAGCAGACTAGTTCATTAGGTAGTATAATTATTAATTGGGAAACTGTAGGTAGTTAGGTACTCTACAAGTAATTAAACTTTATTTTAAATAATACTTCCACGTAGCTATGTTTCCTCGTATTTCACGATGTGCTTCAGATACGTAGATGAATCAGCCAAAACGATAAGACTTTAGGAGTCATATTGTGATTCATTCTCTCTCTGGATTATTTTCAATAACTATAGGTATTGTTAAACGGATAAAGATACTTGAAAACGACTCATTTAATATCATCCCTCCCCTGCACTCTTCGAGATTTGTGGTCAAACAGAGAGGTCCTTATCTCAAAGTTGTTTATTTTCAAGAGAAAATACCACCTCATCCCCCATGAAAACAAATGAGATGCCTATTTGGCTCTAAAATTCCCTAAAAATTACAAACCTCTTAAAATACCCTTCTCCTTCAATGACATACATCTACTTAAACACTGATGTACCTGTAGGGGAAAAAGTCAGCAAAATCTTGAAATGTCACTTGATAAAAATGAAATTTCAAATAATTCGTGACGGAATTTTGTCACGAAATTTCGTTACGATGACTTTTAGACATTTTGTCAGACTTTTTTGGACTCGATGAAATTTTCAGATTTCCATTGACTTTTAGTGCTGACTTTTAGACATTTTGTCAGACAAACAATTTAGTCCTTTTGAACTTGAAAAATTGAAATTTTATAAATCAGGGTAACTTTCTGACTTTTTGACAATTTGCTTAATTACATAAAAAATATGTTATAGGTACCTGCTTCTGCAAATTTTACACGAAAAAAAAGAATTCATCAAAATTAAATACTACTCTTTACTTGGAAAATTCATGTTTGATAAAATGATGATAAAGAAACTCCGAAGGGCAGCAAAAAAATATAGGTAAGTGCTTACGATTGTCAAGAAGAAATTAGAATATACTTATCAACGGAAATTTATGAGTGTATTATACCAACAACAAATTACATACTAAAATATAAAACATTAGGATCCGAGATATCGGAACATATGACTTATCTTTTCCCGCTTTCATTTTTAAATTGGGATTTTCCCAATGTAAGGTATTCTCTCAAAAATAGATTTTATTTTCCGCATCTTACCCACATAACAAGATTTTTCTAGTCCAAGATTTTAGAGATTTCCTGCGAAAAATTGTTTGATCAAAATTATAAACAGATCCTCAACCCCGCGCCCCCTCCCCCAAATATCCATACTGATGTGAAATGAGTCAAAATTCCATCACTTGATGAAATAACAAAATTCAGACCTATCATTTCTCGCTATTATTTGGGTAAAGCGGAGGGGAAGGGGATGTAAAACCATTCAGAATTAATTTCCGTAACAAGAAGATTGCAAAGAAAAGCTAGGAATGGAAAAAGTTTTTTGAAATGAAACGTTTTTGGAATTTTGGTTTTTGGTATCACTGATACAGAAGTCTCAAAGGCTCTGTTGTGGTAAGGGGGTCAATCGGCCTCTGGTAGAATGAAAAAAAAAGTTCAAGGTTTCCGATTTGTTATGGTAAAAAATGATTTTAGAGCTTATGCGGAATCCTTGACCTCACCCCCTGGGGGCTGGACCCCAGAAATAATGATTTTAAGCTAAAAAATGCTATCTCAGCGAGTTTCTGATCAATTTTCATTCAACTTGGAATAAGGGTACAAGTACTCAAAGGAAAAGTTGTGAAATTTTTTCAGATTTTTCTGACCCCTGCAATGACCTTGAAATCAACTTTGAAACCTTCAAATTGCCACAGAGGGTACAATTTTGGTGCCGGCACGAAAAAAAATTGTTTTCTTATTTTTCAGACCATTTTGCATGACTCAGAATTTTTTGGATTTTTGCCGGGGGGAGTCATACCTAAATCTTCGAAAAAACGTTTTTTTAGCCCGTTTTCCTCCCTTAACTAGGTAATTTCTGCTCGAAAACTTTTTTTCTTCCAATATATCATCAATGACAATAAAATACACTATCAACCTACATTTAGACAAAATTCAGGTCTGAATTTGTTACAAGTTTAAATCCATCAAATATTGCAATTTCAGCAAAATCGAAAAACTTTAATTTTTTTGCTCTTTTTCACAAATTGATTATTTTTGATTTTGAAAAATTTTACACGAAATAATAATAATTTGAAAAAAATTCAAGTTTTTCGATTTTGCTGAAATCGCAATCCCAGAGGGGTGCGGTCAAGAATTCCACGTAAGCTCTATTTTACCATAGCAAATCGGAAGCCCTGAAAAAAAATTGAAATTCGACCAGAGGCCGATTAATCCCCTTACGACACCAGAGCCTTTGATAAAAATTATTTTCTCAGAAAAACAAACAACTTTATAGGGAAAGGTGAGCACAAAATCAGAAAAAAAAAGTATAAGGGCTACTCCAGCTCATAAATTTGGATAAACCCATCAGCGAAATCAAATCAAGCGATAGATTCCGAACGAAATCGAAATCACTCGTAATTTCCACATAATCCAGGTAATTAGATAATTCAAACGAAAAAGATCAATTTCCTATCAACTTTATCAATATCCTCATCCGAATGACCGGTCAACTCACCAGGTAAGGGAATTCCATTACCTAGCAAATATTACAAACATCTCGGAATAATTATTATTACAAAATCTAAATGGACAAGGTTTCGCGAAGGTTTACTACGTCTCAGATTAGCATTTATCGCAAAAATAAGGCAACACGTTGAATTATTACACGACGATATAATCGAATCGAGATGATGCTCCAAGTCTCGAACACCGAAAACTACTCGGCTACTCGGCTGGTCATCTACCTTCTTTGAAGTGTACAGCCTTGTGTATCTCAGCGCAACGAGTAGGTACAATTTGTTTTGCATTTTCAATGTACATACGCAGCTTGCTAATAGGTACTTAGACCGACGTATTGTCTGCTGCTTTAATAATAATTCTTATCTGCGTACGAATCTATAGCCCGAAAATATTGCCACTACATGTTTACGTACTGTATCACTTCTTGATCGATTCGTATGTACAGTAGAATCGTAGGCATGTGTTTCGTGCAAAGTTCAAAAACGATGACGACATGACCGTGAACGTTTTAATGAGTAATTGATGGGGAAATTGGCGAAAACAAATCCGATCCGTGACTTCTAATCTATCACAAAAGTGCTTGGTCGGAAAAAAAGAGAGGAAATTGACACGAGGCGAAAATGCTTCGACTGCACATCGTAATCGTATGCATACTTTTATGATACTTATTCAGCACACACATCGTGAGCAATATTACGAAGACATGGAAACGTTGGTACCTACGTCGAATAGTAATATGATATTTTGCAATTCATTATGGAAAGTTATAATAAAACGCACATCGTCGTCGCGATTACGAGACGATCGAACATACTCGATGAAGAGGTATAGAAAAATGCATTAAATCACATATCTTCTAAACACACATGTACGAAGACGATGCCAAAAATAATTACGAGACGACCCATTTTCATAAAAATCAACACCCTGATCCCATTGGCATTTCAATCAGCTGCTGTATGAGTAAATTTACAATAATGATCGAAAATCGACCATAATTAAGAATATCGCGATCGGTGCGATGATGACGAAATGATTAATGAGCCAAGACACCAGTCTCGATCGCTAAGCGGTAATCGAAAAAATCACAAAGATCATAACCGGATAACAACAACTACATGATGTATAGACTATCATCATTTTTTTCTTCAACATGCGTATCACGACATTGATTAATTTTTTGGTCATGATTTCCTCCCTGCCCCCTCCACAACCATTCCGATGTTGTTTTTGCCCAACGTTAATGCGCCTTTAAGCCGAAACTCATTCGGTAATGTTCGTTCGTATCCATCTTAGGTACCTCTCTGCACAGTCTGCAATTAGTCGACGAACGTGGAAAAAAAAACTTGATCTCAAAACACCACTTAACTCGAGCTAAATGTAACGGTAGGTATGGCGATGATCCAGGAAACTGGTACTTTTTCAAGGGTATCGTACTCGTAATTACATTGAATTTCACCGAGGGGTGTCACTATAGTAATCATCGTATCTAACTACTTACGGCAATTACCTTAATTTTAACAGCATCTATATCTATATCTATTATTCTGTACATTGTTAATATATTCATAATGTCGAGCAACTGTTTCGACGATTCGAATATCGATATGATGCGCGAATACTTTGAAGAAGATGTATTGTCAGCAATAAGTACAAAGATCATTGCCGCGATAATTCCCGTAAAGAGTATTTCACTACCTATAAGGAAATGAACCAATTGATAAAAGACTGCCTACGAATTTTATTAATGACGTGGTCGATATTTTAAATATTACGTTGCGTAAAATACTTAATAGGTAATAACGTAATGATGGCTGAGAAGATGGAAATAAAAAGTAGGTAATAATATGGGCATACAAAAGAAATAACTCAAGTTACTGCGGGATACGAGGAAATATAAAACTTGATGAAATTTTGACCGAAATTCGATTATGATCTTAATTTGGGAGTGTAAAAAAATTAAAATAGCTAAAAATAAATTCACGAAAAATATGGCTCAAAAATAAAAGAAAATTTTTTGAAAAAAGATATCTGTAGGCTATGGGTATTTCACTATGGATAATTATACCTATTAAAGATCATAAAATGAACTGGGAGGCAGAAACTAACTGAAGGAAAATTTCTGAAAGGGCGAAGTTCTGATTTTTCTTTATTTTCGGGGGAAAATGCAGCAGGTTTTCTTCATTAAATAAAGAAAAGTTTTTAAATCACTGATCTTTCTTGGAGGTTTCATAACAAAAAAAAATCACGAAAAATTATGATTTCGATATAATTTGATTAGGTAAATTATTTATTGAAAAATTGGTACAAATATTGGTAATTTGATCCAGCTATTCGGACTTTTTTACATAACTCGAGATCAAGTCTGTTATATGAAACATGATTTTGTTATATAAAATTTGATTAGATTTGCATCACTAAATTCAATTCAAAGACTGCACTGATTCAGTTGCACATACATAATCTAATGATATCTTCTTGAATTGAATAACAACAACTAAAAGATAGATCTATAACTAGACCAGAAGTATTTTATATGGTTGAATTTGCAACATGCAATTTGATCACAGCGACGAAATTATCTTACCAGACCATATTTAGATTCATTGATCCAGGATCCAAGTGCATAGATAGAGACATTTCGTGTATCAAATGATCAAAAATTTTATGATCAAAGATCTAATTTCTTTAAACGGATGTGAGTAGGTAGGCAGCCAAAAACTTGATAACAAAAAAGCTTCTGTGGAAATTTTGTATGTGTGGGTGGGTGTGTTGTTTCAACAATGTGTGACAGAAATAAAAGAATAAAAATCGTGGCGGTGGGGGGATGAGGCAGTGGGAGGTTGGTATGGTGGAATATTTGATGCGGGAGGACGTTTGATTTGGGTGGAAGGCTAGTACAATGGGGTTTGGTGCAGTGGGGAGCTTAATGCAGAAGGATGTTTGATGTGGTGGGAGTTTGATCCAGTGGGAGATTGGTGCGGTGGAGCTGGAAGGTTGATGTGGTGGGATGTTGATGAAGTAGGAGCAGAGTTGTTAATTCCCAAGATTTAACTTGGGACTGCAAGATGTTTCATGTGTTTATAAGATTTCCCCAAGATCTCAAGATTTCCCAGATATTCCAAAGATATTTCATGACGATTTCCAAGAAACCCCAAAAATTATTCAATTTTACAAAATTACCATGAAATTACCTCATATTTCTCTGTTTTAATCTGTTTGTTCAATATTCCTACAGTACCTACCCGTTGATCTTATTTTGGTAACGTTCTTTTACTCTTTGTTCAAAAATCCTCAAGTTTTTGTTGGTATCATTTCGACAGTGTTTTATTAAGATGATAAAAAGTTTAAATTTGAATGAAAAAATGTTTGTTTTTGACAAGATTATAATTGTACAATTCCACAATTCCAAAGCAAGAATTATTGAAATCAGGGTGAAAATCACTTTAAAATGGTAGGTACGCATATTGTAAAATTAAAAATCCCAAGACTATTTCCCAAGATTTTCTGAGGGGATCGGTTGGCAACCCTGGTAGGAGGTTTGATTTGGAGGAAGGTTGGATGTCCATGCAATTTTGAATGATTTCAAAAAATCAATCTTCAAAAATTCTTAGGTATCATTTTCCATATTTTTAAAATATCAAAAGAGAAATTTGAAATGAGAAAAACATTGCATAGATACCTATTAAATTTACATAGGTACAAAAAAACATTTGAATTTTGATAAAATTAAATTGGTAAAAATTGTTTGGCATTAAAAAACTGCAATATTCAAATATCATGAAAAAGTTTAAAATGATATAAAAAGCGTTCAAAATACCAACTAGAATCGATCTGAAATAATACCCATGAATGTAATTGCAAAAAAATCTTTGAAAATTGCATGAAGATTGTTCAAAATATTCTTTAAAAATGTGAATCTTTTTTCGTAAGTATTTTACTCATCTCGTTTGGCCATTTCTTAAATAATTTTAATAATTATTCGTGCATTTATGAACTGTTTTAATTTTTAATATAATTTCAAAAAAAAAATCCTCATCTCCGATAATTTTTACAACTCGAGTGATTTTTCAAAAAATTTCAATATATTTTAATGATTTTAATATAACAGAAAAATAATCCTAAACATTTCAAAATAACATCATCCTGGTCCACTATTGGGGGCGGGGGGGGATTCCATTTCATTGAAATAATTCTTCGTCATGGCGGTTTAAAGTCATAATTTTGAGCAACCTTTGAAATTTTTCAACATTGTCGTTGACAAAACTCACAATACCTATTTCAACCGTTTTCGGAATTTTTCCAAATTTTTGAAAAATTTCAAATTTAATGAAGTCTCACATTTTTAAATTAATTCGCGTAATTTTTCAATGGTTTTTACGATATTTTTACAACTGGGAAATTTTATTTGAAATTTGAAAATGTTGAATTTTTGACAAGGAAATCATCAAAATCAATGTATTAAGTACACTTTCAATTCATCAGTCTTCCCTTTAATTTTCAGTTCAAAAAAAAGTCAAATTCTCGACGATACTATTTTTTAATACCTAGTCTCTATACCAATCTAAAAATAAACCAATTACTTTGTTTTACCAATCAAATACTTAGTTGAACGATACGAAATAGGTATTATACCAAATACGAGCCAGAGACTATATTCAAAAGATACTACTCACTTCTATACAGTAGGTACTAATTAAACAAAGAATACAAATCATTCGCCATTTGATTCTTCTTCATTGAATAAGGCTCGTTGAAAAGTATACGCGCAAGATTTAAAAACAAATCGCTTGTTTCAATACCAATCATTCTGATATCACCCCAGGCCTCAAGTCCCACAAGACCCACATACACGGTAACCGTGCAAAAGTACTTATACCCTAAGTTGTCAACCTACACATCACATACGACTCGTGCAATCATCGAATCGTCCTGAATTCAATTTCAGTCAAAATCCATATTACGTAGGCGTGAAAAACCAACAGTTTTGAAAAAAATTCACCCTAAGTATAGCTTACACTTATCAAATCGACGTTCGATTTCGAAAATTAATCCTCGAATAGATATTTCGACAATGACGTACCTATACAAGTAAAAATATCAACTCCAATACTGAATATAAAACTTAAACTTGCGTCATACGTACGGCTACTCGATAGGCAACCCTACGTATGAAAAATTCGCCAACTAAAAATACATTTTTTTGTCGAATTTTGGCATTATTCGGTATACATTGTTACCTATCGAAATAAACACCATAATTTGGCAACGTAGCTTCGGTTTATCAACTGCGTGTACGAGGAGGCAAATTTTTAAAAATTATCAGTTACGATAATCATCACTTAGTATCATCCTCGTTTACACATACGAATCGAGGAAAACTTGGTCAAAGAGTATAATTTAATTTAGCATCAGTCTAATACGATAGGAGTGTTACAATGACGTTGAAGAGATTTACAAAGGCGATGTTGCCGATACCGCAGCAATTATTCTATGTCACGTATACATATCAGGATATCAACTATAGTAGGTATCCTTTAATTTTTGTGGAAATTTGTCTGGCTGGACGGAAATACTTGTCGATAAATAGACGTAAAAATACAATTCCGAGTATTTAAATGCCATCAATAATACAATAAACTTGTACTGGTAATATTTAGACGACCTTATACCACCTATAACCAGATCTCCTCGAGATTATGCATTTCGATTTATATTTTTACTACGACGTCGCCGAAATTAATCGTTAAAAGGAAAGAGTGTGTAGGCAGCGAGTATTTTTCACTCGATACGATAATAGGAAACTTCCTATTTGCCCGAGACTGCATAAACATTTCGTTTTCGATGACCCTGATGTAATATTATGTGCCATGACGTCGAAGATGCGTTTATACAATATACTTTACCTCGCATCGTTCGAGATTGAGACGAGTTCTTCGGTACGAGATGCGAAACATTAATTAATAAGTTCCAGGAGCTACGAAGACGTAGATATGGAAAGAAAGTGAACATAGTAATCACGCCTTTGCTGGTATCGTTGAAATTTATATGGACAAGTCGCGAAGGAAAAAACCCTAAATGAAAAATATCGCTTGCTATATTAATTGGTTAATTTATTCGGTGGCAAATGGTCTAACTTGCCATCTCCAGGAAGGAACACATGTGTCGTAATCGAGTTATACCATCGTCGTATGTAATGTATATAGTCGAATGGCGTAACACTTTACTTTTTTATCGTTTGGGAACGATTTCATTGGTCTATAGTCGAATACTGCAATAAGCATCCTACGAGTATTTCGTTAGCCATAGAATTAGGTTGAGTACTGCAAAAGCCAAAACCATTTAGAGCACTTGCTCTTATTTTATTTCTGCTTTATCATTTTTTTGGTAATAATTAACTAGAATTTCGGCACCTATAACGAGGACTAGATTACAAAGCAATATTTACCAAAGTTACACATTTTAAAGCACCTTGTAGACTCGTAGGTTAAGTAATCGACCAAACATAGAAGATCATATGGTTTTTGAACGAATTTGCTCTTATACCTGTTGCAGATTGCACATGGTGCCTAATGTACGCGATGCATACATCATTGGAAACCAGTTTACTAACTATTTCGCATATCGTGTGTTATCAATCTTGATTATTCATATAGCCTGCTTATCTACTGCACTGGTTTAATGGTTAAATAATCCGACCACTTCGTTATACAGGAAATAATATACCGTCTGAGTAGCGTTTCCAGGTAAAAAGAAGCGAAAAAATCGTGTAAAGAGAATAGCCGACTTCATTTAGCCTGAAGAAATGGCTTACGAGTTGATTGCCGCGAGAGCTGGTCGTATTGGCAAAATTTATAAACCGACGGTTACGAAATTCGAGTAGAAATGTCTCGGTTTCCGCACTTCATTGTAACAGATGATCTAGAAAGGAAACCAGAAATTCAGCGTAATGTGTGGGAGGAAAGAATGGGTGATTAAGATCTTTTAAAATACGTGTTTGGACAAAAATATGAATTATTTCTGCATTTTAAAAAAATTGGAAAGTAAAATTGGAAATTGGGCAAAAAATTGTAGAAAAAAATTACTGAGAATATTTTTCGTAAATAGAAATGTTTTTACTCAAAAATATAATTTTTGCAACCTTTTTTACGATTAATAACACGTGTTTCGAGGGATGTTTTGAATACAGTAGACGCCCGATTATCCGTCTTAATTGGGGCTGAGGGGTGAGCGGATA
>FIZU01010949.1:9862-25169 GCA_900064475.1 Pseudococcus longispinus | reverse complement strand
CAGTGTTTCAGACCTGCCAAAAAAATCTTGATATATATTATGTAGTGTACCTATATGTAAAACATATATTTTTTCAGAATTTTTTAATATGGTGAAAGACCTTCAAAAATGCAAAAAAATCAATTTTTTTATCATTTTTCACCCTTAAAGCGGTCATTTTTGGGTGAAATTTTTTTTTATTGCAAAATATCATCAAGTACACCTAAAAACACCATTAACCTGAATTTGGATTAAATTTGTTCATTTTTTCAATTTTTTCCCATTTATTTTTAAAATACTCAAATCAAATGACGTCATTTTGGGAACCCACGACCCCCCCCAATGTGACCTGAGGGCCTAACATTTATGTCTTAGCATGTTTCAACTCGATATTTGTCGTATATCGCAATTTCAGCAAAATCAGGGGTTTTTAATTTTTTTTACCAATTCTAACGAATTAAATAGACTACAAAAAATTGTGCATAAAACAAAATGGAAAAAAAATGAAAAGTTTCTGAATTTTCTGAAATTGCAATTTATGACAAATATCGAGTTGAAATATGCTCAGGCCTGAATTTAAGGCCCTCAGGTCACCTGAGGGGGGGGGGCGGTGTCGTGGGTTCCCAAAATGACATCATTTGAGTATTTTAAACTTGAATGGAAAAAAATTGAAAAAATGAACAGATTTGATCCAAATTCGGGTTAATAGTGTTTTCAGGTGTACTTGATGATATTTTATAATTGAAAAAATTTTCACCCAAAAATGACTGCTTTTAGGGGGAAAAATGGTAGAAAAAATTGATTTTTTGCATTTTTGAAGGTCTTTTACCATATCAAAAAAATTCTGAAAAAATATATGTTTTACATAATAGGTATACTACATAATATATATCAAGATTTTTTTGCCAGGTCTGAAACAACGTGCAGATATTACACTTTGAAGTCTTAAAACTCAGATTTCAGTACGAAAGAAGATTCGAAAAAAATTGAAAAAATTTCCAGAGACGACCCTTGGTATGGTCCATCATCTCTGCAAGTTTGAAAAAATTCGGTTGGGAATTTCAGAATAAAGAAATTTACAAGAAAAATCGCCATTTCTGGGGATATGAGGGGTCAGGGGTGAGGTAGGTTGCCAAAATTTTTACCAACGAGTTTTTAGACCATAAGGACCAACTGTCCGCTAGAAAGTTGGAAAATCCCAGTCAAGGGCCGATTCACCATTCTTACCCAGCTATGCTCTTTGATAATAATTTCATTATTACGTCATCATTGAAACAAATACGGATTCGTATATCATTACGAGCATATTTATAACAACGATCAAGTTGGAACTTGATAGTTCAACATTTGAAATTTTAATTTGAAAACGAAGCAAAATTTCGAGGAAAAATTGTACTTTTGATAAAACATTTGGAATTCAGAAGGTGATTTAACTAAGTATAACTCGTTTTAATTATTTTTCGCGTTAATTAGGTACGCTGGTATTTGTCTTCGAATACGTGTTTATACCTGATTAGGAGTTTTATCTCGAAAATGCATTACTGAAAGTTATATTGAGTACTTGAACGATAAATTGTACCTTTTCATTATCAGGATCTTCGACAATTTGCTTTTCTGTCACAGAAGGAGATCGAAGAGCACTTGGTGGTCGCGGAGCTGGGCGTTTTTTTCTTCTTCTGGTGTCACATTTGTTTAAATTTTCTACCGATTTGCTTTTTTCCATTGAATTACCTGGTTGAATAAAATCATTAATGAGAATCTACGTCACGTCAAAAACGACTACACCCAAAGAACCGAATTACCGAATATTGTTTCGTATTTCATTTCCTGACTAGTTTTTATACGTGTTTCTAATTATGATCATTTACGAGTGTTAAAAAATTTTGAAAGCTTTATCCACAGGGTGTCCCAAAAAAATTCGGTATCAATTTTTTTTATCAAAAAATTATTAAAACTTTTCGTAACAAAAATTCAAAAAACTATTAGAATTAAATTCTAAGAATGAAATTGTTGATAAAACCAACCATTTGTTACACATTCAGGAAGTGCAGTTTGAAATTCTTGTCTAACATCGGAACACGACTCTCTTCTGGTTGGTACATTATGGACTTGACTTTGTCTAGTGTACAAGGCGTTGTTGTGCAAATCATTACATATTCTACTTTCATAAGCTCTTCTTGGCGAATTATCCACTTGAAGCCTATTTATACAACATTTAATTTAGAAAATAGATCATGTATGAGTCGATATCTAATACAAAAATATGTTAGGAACGCAGACACATCACCGATGCATTTAGAATATTAAACAGATAGCCTACGTATACAATCAAGTATCCACACAGATGCTTATATAAAACTGCAATCGAGTTTGCTGTGTCATATCAAAGTATTGATTATAATTCGCCAGCGTGTGTCTGCTGGTAGATATGATTCGCTATCAGAAATTTATCGAAAATCATTTCCCTCGAATAGAAACACTTAGCGAAGTAATTTAGCCCAAGTGGTAAAAAATCTAAATACGTATTTGAAAAGTTGATGACAGAATTGTCATCGCAGTATAATTAAAATTGACATTTGCATATTTCAGTCTACTTAGGTAGTTAGTACCTATTATACGAACTGTCAAGAAAATCCTTCGTAGAATTTTTTTACGTTTGAGAATAAAAGAGAGCTACGAAAATTGAACTTCCTAAAGATCCTTCTTAATTTCCGCTCCGTGACAATATACAAATAACTTTTAACCACCGCGTATGGTTTTTCACAACTTAAAGTCAGATTCTCAAGGCTGAAATAATTAACACGATGGCTAATTTTTCCAACTTGTTTGTTTCTAACCACCTTTGTATCGTGTAATTAAACCATTTGACGAAACTTCTCACTTACCACGATTTCTCTATCCAGCTAACGGATCGATTTAATCGTTTGGTGATTTTGGACGACCATGTGCCATTTTTGCCGAACTTGTCGACGATTATTCTACGTTTATCGGGCACGTTTAAATGGCATTCGGAGAATGGGTTTAGGTGTTCTGGATAGTCGTAAATTGAGATAGGTCTGCGTGTTCGCGTCGTCGAACTCATTGTATTAATCGATCAGTCTGTGAACAGATAATAAGAGAGGATTAGTTGAAATACGAGATAAATGCAAGGCGTGTTGCCGGAGGAGGGGAGGTTATAAGCACTCATCCAGGCCGAAAAAAAGAGGAAATTTTAATGAAAAATCGAGTAATAAGTGCATAATGCATTTAGGTTGAATGGAAAAGCTGAAAGAAGTGTTGAACTATTTTCTTAGAAAATCTGGGAAATTTTACATTTTAAACAGATATGGGCCAAGTCATTCCCGAAATGATTTTAAATCAAAATTATGAAATTATTTTTTTAAATTCTTGAAAGCAATGAAAATTATTTTATAAAAAATCATTGAAATCACAATCTGAACCATTCAGGCGAACTAAAAATGTAACTGGTTTGTCTGAAGCTATGAACTACACAATTCTGTACACTGGTCGAAAAGAGGTTCAAATTTCAATATTTTTTTTTATAATTAATGATTTTCACGAATTATGATTTTTTATAGTGAGGAAAATCAAGATTTGTTAATCATAATTTTAAATGATTTTCTTATCCGAAGAAAAATAATTTCACCTTTTTTTTCAGGAGAGATCTAATGGATGAAATCGAAATTTTTTATTGCATCATGCAAACTGAAACGTCACCAGTGAAAATTAAAATTTCAATACAGGGAATAAGATCGAATCAAAATTACCTACATAATTTCATTTCCTTGCATGAGATTTGTTATAAATTGAAAAAAATTGAACTTCACTACTGATTAAGGATAGAGTGAAAAAAAAAACATAACTCGGATTTTGACCAAATTCAAAAGGGTGGTTCATTTTGAGTTGGAGATGCACCATAGAAAATTTTAGACCCCCTACGTCAAAAGAGGACGGAGCTGAGGGTGCTTAAAGTGGGGTCACTTTTGCAAAAAAAAACACAGCTTTTTACCAAAACCGAACTTGAAGTGCTCCTTTTGATGCAAAAAAATTATTTCGATTAAAAAAGTTGAAAATTTTTCATTACAGTCTTGCCCACTTTCAATTTTTATAAAAAATTTAATTTTCTAAATTTTTCATGTTGAAAATTAATTTTTGCTCAGATTGAAAGTAGGCAAGACTGGAATGAAAAATTTTAAACTTTTTTAATCGAAATAATTTTTCTGCATCAAAAAGAGCATTTTAGGTTTGGTTTTGGTACGAAGCGGAGAACATTTTATTTTTCTGTGACTGAAAAATCTCGACTTTTCAGTGATCTGCAACTTTTCAACCCCCTAGTAGAGAGCAATAAGTGGTATCCAATTTCGAGGTCAATGGTCTAGGGAGACGTAGAAACTCAAATTGCAATTTTTCAGGGGGAGGGGGAGTAATCGAGGTATCAAGTAGGTGGCACTACCCAAAAGTGGCAAAAAATGTGTTTTTTTCAAAAGTGACCCCACTTTGAGCTAGGGGTCTAAAATTTTCTATGATGCATCTCCAACTTAAAATGAACCACCCCCTTGGATTTGGTCAAAATCCGAGCTATGTTTTTTTTTCACTCCACCCTACTACTCATCCTTGCAAAAATTTCAAATTCTTCCTCCAATTTTTTTATTATTGCTATTTAAAAAAAATAAATTGAAATTTTGAGTTTGTAATTCAGATATTTCAGGGCCCAAATAACCCAAAATTGAATTTTTTTATACGTTTATAAAATAAAAAACACGATAAAGAGATTATTAGAGGATTTTTGATTTGAATTGAAAATTCGCACAGGAAATCAGCTTTTAAAACTGCCTAACCTTTGTTTTTTGAAAAATGTCAATTTCTGTGCTAGAATAAAAGTAAGGATGGAAATTTTTCGTCTCACTGCATCCTGAAAGTTCCTTGCAAGCGGCTGGAAAAAAATGTTCACCCTTAATTTGATCTCAACATGAAAATCACTGATGAAAATTTCGAGAGAATGATTTCTAAGGTGTAAGATTTTTTCCAAAATTGCTGCAGAGCCAAATTGCGCAGATATTTTATATTTTTATAATATTCCTGTTCAAAAAATGCGGTAAATGAAAATTTTTCCTCAAAAATATTCACAAAATAATGTACGAAGTAATATTTGAAGAAATTTTACCCATTTCTTCAAATATGTACAATATTACCTCTTTTTCCAAAAATTGTAGTTGAAAGTGAAAAACTTTGAAAGCAGATTTCTTGTGCGAATTTTTACTGAACAATCAAAAATCCTTTTCCAATCTTTTAATTTTGTAAAAATTTTAGGTCGTTTGGGCATCTGAAATATCTTAATTTCGAACTCAAAATTTCAACTTGTTTTTTTTCAAATTGTGATTAAAAAATGGGGAAGGGGAGGAAAAAATTCACTGGTAAAAATGAACTCGTGCACTAATTCGACTTCAGTCTACTTGATGCCAAGAAAATTTGCAATTTTCACCGACCAGATCTCTCCAGGACACAAAAGGGTTAAAGTAAAATCATATAATTGTTTACATACAATATTAGATACCTATAATGCCTTCTTAAAAACACGATTTAATTTTGAAAATCCCCACTCCCCCTAAATTGAAAATTATTTATACAAAAATTATTTTGATGGGGTTTTCATAAATGATTTTGCCCATCTTTGATTTTGAGTGAGAAAAGTTGCGAAAAGTCGCATGTGATGGAGTTGGACAATTAGAAAATTTCTATCAAAAACAAACCTTTCAAATTTTATCCCCCCTCCCCCTTAATCAAGGAGTGAAAATTGATCGAAAATATGTAGGGCTAATCATGAATAATTTTTATCATCCCAAGAAAAAATCCTAAAACCAGACCTGGATGAATGTAAATTTGAAAAGGGTAGGTTGGGGGGAGAGGGGTGGAGAGGTCATCGACTTCGAAAAATTATCAAATTTGTGATTTCAAGTGCAGAAAAAAGTATTGTAGATATTTTGATGGAAATGTGAGAAAAAAATGGATGAAATTCGAAGCTAATTTCATTGAATACCAATTCTTTTTGGGGGCATTCGACGTCATGAAGAAAGAAAGACTCTTCTGAACCCCTCTGATTATTTTCATTTCCATAATACCTACCCATGAAAGTATAAAACATAAGATATGCTTTTGCTCATTCTTCTATGTCAAACTGAAGTGCACATTCCAGTCTGACATAATATCTGACCTTATCCATAATTGTAGATTCAAAGAGTCAAACAAAATGTTATCATGTCTCGTGAAATGTCTAAGAGTCAAATTTTGAAACAATATAAATTTTTCCTAGTTCAAAAGTCAACTTACCATTTTATAAAATTTTTCAAAATCAAAAAAGTCAACATTTTTGAAATTTTCCCAGTTCAAAAAATTGTTTGAAATCTGAAAATTTTTCAAATCCAGAAAATCTAAAACAACCTGACAAAATGTTTGAAAGTCAGCGTGATCTCTGAAATTTTTCAAGTCCAAAATGTCTAAAGTGTTTGCCTGACAAAATGTCCAAAAGGAAGCATTATTTCTAAAATTTTCCAAGTCCAAAAAAGTCAGACAAAATGTCTGAAAGTCATCGTGACGGTATTGCGTGTCGGAATTTGCAGATTTGGTCATTGTAAAAGCATATCCTATGATAAAAGATCAAATTAAAGTCTGGAGAGGCAGCAGCACTCAATACATTTAGGTACATTATTGAAAACAGTGACGAGTAAAGATAAGTAGAATTTCTCACGACCCTTGATTTTTAAATGATTTTTGGGCGATGAGAGAAATTGACGAATTATTTTTTTTATAATCTTCAAGAACCTATATTTACTCACGAAAGAAAGAGAAAGTCGAGACTCATTTTTGTTTTTATTATTTTCATGACCGATGTTTCATTCTCATTTAGGAACCGTTACATTCCAATTTGATGAACAAATATCAAGTACCTAGTTTCTTGCCTACCGACCCACCCACTTCATAACGTACGATTTTTTATTACATAAGTAAATCTGATCTCGAAAAGGCCACTGACAATGAGAATGTGTATCTAACAAAATTTAGTACGGTAAATACATGTAATGTAATACAGAGGTAATTGACAAGACGTGTTTTATCTAATATTATCGCGAGTTAGGTACTTGCAAATAAATTTCATGCTGCAATGAAAACGACTCGTCGCGACGCCGGTATAAGCTAATTTCATTTTATTAATCTGATTAGTATTTACACGTTTAATAATTCTAATGTAAATCAAATGAAGACGTTTTGTATAAAGATTACTCAATAATCTGCGGACCTCCCTCCTCTTCTCCCTCTTATTTCTATCTTTATACACGAATAACACGTAGATACAGCGGATTGCACTATGACTAATGAATTAACAATGGAAACTGGGCAATAATGTCCTAGATAAATACGAAATACGAGTTTTCTATCATGCGGTGACCTTTTCAATGTCATAAAATACAATTTAACGCTACCTTCGTTGGTATCGTGTTTCTTGACTGTTGAAAAAAAAAACTGGTATGGTACAATGATCAGGAAATAAAAACCGAAATTTTTTTATAATAATGATTAATTTTGTCACGGATCATCGCTGGTCCTGGTATAAATAAGAATCGAACGAAAATTTTCACTGTAACTATTAACCGCATTGAAACGCGATCATATAGTGTTATCCTCGTTTGAAACAGGAGATACCCGCTGTTTGAGGTTTTTTTTGATCAGAGTAATATGATTTATAAATTGAAAAAAAAAACAAAGAGTATATATGTTTACAGACATTAGCATAACAAATTTTGTTTTTCAAACGAATATCCTGTCGGTGAGTTTTGGATACAAAGTATAGGCACTGTGTATGGTGTTTCATTTAATGACGATATGCACCTAATACTTTTGGTAGGCTACAGCAAGTGGAGCGGATCGATTCGTTTAAATGAAATACATATCTGCTTATATTGCTGAACGTTTAGTTATTTTATTATTGTTTTTTTTTTTGCTATGTGACCTGATTTAATATTCGTTTAATTACCTATATTTTACTTATCAAAAAAAATGTATATAGGTGCTGATGAAGGAGCTCTACCTACTTCATATTAGCTCCATTTTGGCATACCTATCAAAATTGCTTAAATTTGTGCATTTTTCATACTGTTTTTGTAATTTCTGAACAGCATATTTTATGAACCAGTCGATTGCTGACTGCAAAGTAAGATATGTTTGTATCTTCAAGATTTCGATTTTTCAACTCAAAGCTTTGAATATTATTTTTAACCCTTCGTTATAAAAAGTAGTTCACATAGAAAGTCGATTGCTTTAAAAATGAAAATAAACTTTGACTACGAAAATCTCGAAAACTGAAGCTCCTATAGAAAAAACTAATCGTCTAAGCCAGAAATAGCTCTGCAATTTTGATTCCGAGCCTTTTTTTTTCTAGGATCCTTAGTTTGGTCAGAAAATCCATGTTTATGGGAATTTTTTTCATTTTTAAATCCATAGACTTTGCGTATTGGACTAAATTTCCCATAAACATGGATTTTCTGGCCAAACTAAGGGTTCTGCAAAAAAAATGCTAAGAATCAAAATTGTAGAGCTTGAAATTCTCTTTCTACGATAATCGATTAATTTTTTTCTAGGAGACTTGATTTTCAAAATTCTTGCAGTCAAAGTTTTTTTTTTAATTTTCAAAACCATCGACTTTCAATGTGGGCCACCCTGTAGTTCAATTTTTAAATTTTATTGTGAAATACGATTCAAAAAGTCAGATTGAAATTCAGTATTCTGAGAAAAGAGCTATTCTAAGCGTTAAATTCCAAATAAAAATATATTTCCTACACTTGAAATGTTCCACAACCCTCCCTCTTCCCCAAAGTTCAGTACTAGGTAAAAGTTGATTGCAAGCGAAATTATTGAATATTAAATTTTAAAAAATCACCAAGGATCCCTAAATATGTACTACGCATGCAAACCCTGATAATATTCAATTTGGGGGGGGGGGGGGGGGGTCAAATTGAAGTAGGTCTAGCTCGTTCACTATGAAAAAATGTCATTATTGAGTTGATAACTTTGGGAGCAAGTTACTCAATTTTTTGCTATGATTTTTAAAAATTCATCATCAATTGATTCCTTCTTACTAGAATTGCGGTAGAAATGGTTTTTTGAGATGAATGTGAGTAAAATTTCATCATATGAGAAGTAATATTTGGGGGAGCTCTAGTAAGAGACGAATTTTCTTCAGAATAAAAAAAATTCGAGTATTATCGAACAGTTGTGTAACGATTTGGGAAACATTGAAGGGAGGAGGGATAGCGGGGATAATCCTGCATAAAAAAAAACCTTGATTACTCATGATCATATCTTTTCATATTAATTTTTTTCTCCTCAAGGAATATATGTTTGAAATGAGCTCAAAGTAAATTGGGAATAATCAGACTCATTTTCATTCAAAATTCAAGAACATCTTAAAATTTTTAAAATTGTTAAAAAAAGGAAAATAAAAGCGTCGAAATAATGGGATACTAGTCTAAAACACATCTATAATCAATCAAACGACGTTCAACAAATCGAAGGTGTGGCAAAATAGAGGAATTTGACTTTAAATGTTGACAAAAAATTTAAAAAATTGGCTAAAATCTGTTTAACTTTTTTTGAAAGATTTCCAGAATTGAACAAACTTACCGATTCATTTCCTTGGATTCGCAAAATCTTGCCAATTTTGCAAGGGGAAAATGTGATTTGAAAAATGGGCGAAGAACATACCCAAACCCAGAGGTCAGGTTTATAGGGGTGATTTGGCCCTGAATACCAAATTTGAAATTATCCAGTGGAAGTTGGTTCGTTTGGTCTAAATCCCTGTGACCATTTTTAGCTCGATATCTCATTACTAACCCCTTCTGGGCTGGAGGGGGGTGAATGTGGATTTTCGTTAAAAATAGCTATTTTGGCATTTAACCAACAAAATTTTTTCAAATTTGCTGGGATAGTAGACAGTACCAAGGGTAACTCATGGAATTTTTTCCCAAAAATTTCGAACACTTTTTCAAGGTCAAATGGACATTTTAAACTTTCTAATTGTCATTTTGGTAACCCCTTTCAGAGATGCAAATCTGAAAAAATATATATTGTGTATCTGGTCCAGATGTACAATATCACAATTTTTTAGAATTTTATATCGTGGTGGATCACCTGCAAAAATTCAAAAAACATACTTTTTGGTCAATTTTCCTCCCTTAATTGGGTCATTTTGGGTCGAAAAATTCATTTTCTTGAAATATATCATCAATGATACCTAAATACACCATCAACTTGCATTTAGACCAAATTCGTTCATTTCCCTCCCTTTTTCCAATTTTCTTTTAAAATACCTGAATGACACCATTTTGAGAACCCACAACCTCCTCAGATCTATTATACATCGCAATCAGAGCTGCCAACCAAAATTTTAAAAAATCCCTAAATCATTCAAAATTGGCTCAAAAAAATCCTTAAAAAATCCTTGGCGTTTTTTTTTCAGGCATTTTGTCATTTTGTCGCTTTTAATTGAATATTTGGGGTAAAATTTGAAATAAGCCCATTTTTTAATGTTTTTTAATCAGTATTCAAGAAAAAAATGCATTATTATTACACGATATCGAAAAAATAGTCACAAAATAAAATTTTCTGCAACAAAGTTTTTGAAAAAAAAAATTATAAAATCATAGCACTTGGTAGGCACGAGCAAAATTTTTCCAAAAAATTATAATTTTAAAGACAAAAACAGACATTTTTATCATGTTTTCCACCTTTTTCCTCCGAGTCAAAAATCCTCAACTTTGAGAACAAATCTTTAAGGTTGGCAGCTCTGATCGCAATTTCAGCAAAATCGAGTACTTTTGATTTTTTAAATTTTTTTTCAGGAATTGAGTATTTTTGACTTGGGAAAATTTCTCATAAAATTAGTTGAAAAAAATTCAAAATTTTCCTTTACTTATCCTCACATTTTTTTCATTTTCCATATTTACAACTTGAGAGGATTCTTTAAAAGATTTTATGTTTCGTATTGTACCAATTGTGTCATCTTTGGAGATTATTCAAAAAAATTCAGAAATACTTGAATTTTTTGGATACGTTTCAATACGTGGAGTTGTACTTGGATGTGTCTTTTGAGGGTGAAAACTGAACCACCTTTCCATTTTCAAGTTCATTTTTCTATTCTTGAATCCTTACTCATTTTGATCCTCTAATTAAAATTATTTTCGATCACATTTATTCTTCTCGTTCGATTCCACTGTTGCCAGATCTTTTTTTTCAAACGCAGATCGTAAGGAAAAAACTCAATTTTCGTCGAACCATAAAATTTCTCAAAACTTTGCAGTAAACTTTTCTAGCGGAGCTACAAAATATTTGTTCATGTTCTCACCCCTCACGCTCCTCATATTGTCGAATTATTTGATGAGTAATCTATACTTTCAACAATTTTAAGTAATTTGTATCCAATATTTTGTACTTAAATGAAACTCTTTGTTGAGTAAAATTTAATATTCGTTAAATGCTTTTTCTTAGGCACTTTCTTTTTTTTTAAAAAAAGTGATAATTTCTTCAAATAAGTAATTTTTAGACTTGGTAACACAGCTGTGTAATTTACTCGATTCAATATCCAATAATGGGTTCATAAAAATGTATATACTTCTTTCGTAGACCAAGTCATTTAAAACCATAATGCTCGAGTAATTGCTTATTTGGATGAAAACGATCTTATATTTATATTCTTTTCGAACGAAAGAAAATTCAACTTTCATTTTTCAACACGACTTGATTTACGTTGCATATCGCGCAATCGCGATCACTCGTTATTGTTTTTAGATTGAAGCATTCGATCGCATCTCGATGAGTTTTCGGCTTCGCCACACATCATAAAAAGATGTATCATCTATCTATTGTCAACGTAATTTCAAAGCTATTAAAAATTACGTGGAAGATTGTGTATAGGTGTACCACACAATCGAAACAACAATCATAACACAACACCGTCTAACACCTAAAACCAGACGGAAGAGAGAAAAAAATTCATACGAATTCATCGCTTTACGTCGATGTGAAATAGGTTATTATTAAAACAATTATATGATATTTATGCAGCCACGACTACACGTTATTTACATAACGGTACTACACGTGTGTCTGTATTTCGTCGACGACGATACCGACACCGACGATGAGTTGATATATACGTATTATTCGCCGGAATTGGGCTGATATTCCGCGAAGAATATCCGCAAGAGGAGGAACACAGACATTGTCCATGTCCAGCAAGAAGGAAGTCACATATACGAGTCGACTCCAGCATTGTGACCAACTTTTTTAGACCAATGATCTACTTTATACTATTGGAATACCGACTCTTGAGGAGAATTTTGATCGTACTGTGTATAAATGTAATGAGGTTACGACGTTGAGTAATTTATGTGGTCTGACGCACTAATTAAAAGTACTCTCACGATCACTATACAGTGGTGTGGATCGACGACTTACCTGTTTGTTTTTTCTAACTTAGGGATAGGAATGTATTCGGTTTTGCGCAAAATAGCAAAATATGTAGGCAGTTATATAAATTGTTTGTATTGTGTGCTTTGCATTCCTACGTTGTATGTTATGTATCTAGCGTGTGATCCTGTGATCGAATAATAGACATTTTAATGAGTGGTGTAAGTGGGGTAGCCTATAAAAGATCGATGGTTTTGAAAATGAAAAAAAAAAAATACTTTGATTGTAAAAATCTCAGAAAGTAAGCCCTTTAGAAAAAAAACTAATTGATCTAAGGAGGAAGAGAATTTCAAGCTCTACAATTTTCATCCCTTGCATTTTTTTCGTATCAACCTTATTTTAGCCATAAAATCAATGTTTATGGCAAATTTTCGAAACCATCAAGTTCAAAAATGAAAAAAGTTTAACCGCAAATATCTTGAAAAATAATTTACTTAAAAAAATTTGATAGTTATAAGGAGGAAGAAAATTTCAAGCTCTACAATTTTTATCCCTTGCATTTTTTTCGTAGCACTCTTAGTTTGGCCTGAAAATCCATGTTTATAGAAAACGTACCAATGTCGATGGTTTTGAAAGTAGCATCGACATAAATTTGCAGTAAATATGAATTTTCTGGCCAAACTAAGGGTGCTACGAAAAAAATACAAGTGATAAAAATTGTAGAGCTTGAAATTCCCTTTTTCTTAAAATCTATTAATTTTTTTTCTAGGGGGCTTAGTTTTCGAAATTTTTGCAGTCAAAGTTGTTTCATTTTTGAAATTGAAAACTTCGAAAATTTGCCATAACCATGGATTTTCTGGCCAAACTAAGGGTGCTACGAAAAAAATACAAGGGATGAAAATTGTAAAGCTTGAAATTCTTTTTCCTTAAAAGCTATTAGAGTTTCTCTAGGGGGCTTAATTTTCGAAATTTTTGCAATCCAAGTTGAAACTTCGAAAATTTGCCATAAATGTGCATTTTCTGGCCAAACTAAGGGTGCTACGAAAAAAATACAAGGGATGGAAATTGTAGAGCTTGAAATTCCCTTTCTCCTGTGAGCTAATTGTTTCTTTTCAGAGGGCTCGGTTTTCCGAGATTTTTGCCATCCAACTATTTTTTTCATTTTCAAAACCATCGACCTTTTAAATGGACCACCCTGTATAATTCATTAGATGTCAAAGTATATATTTGTAGCTGTGGATGGAATAGAACTAAGTTGAATTTTATAAGATCGAAGAATAATTCGGTGTTCTTCACCCTTGACCTCTCGTTGCCATATTTCCAAAGACAAACGAGTTGATGGAGAGGGAAATTTTAAGTGATGTTGAAAAACAGGAACTTCATCCACCTTTGCAGCACTAAAATCGTCAACTCTACCAGCTCTATTCAAACAAGCATTTCGAGAGAATTTTGATATCGAGAGTGATCATTTTGGCCATCAATTAATAAACACATCACAGCAAAAAAAAGCGCAATTTTCAATCAATAAACTTTCAGAAAAAAAATAATCACGTATCCAGGCAATTATTCTTTTACGATATTGAATAAAAATTAGCAATAAAAACCCAAGCTTATGGAAAATTTTCAAGTATAAAATGATGAAATCTTACCGTTCAGTCGACCGAAAATTCCACACCAGAGCTTATCGTGTCACACCACAAATACCTATTTTTCGCGATACCTCGTTACGTTCAAGTTCGCAAACACCACCTACAATTGCTGAAACATGGTAACGATCAAACAAACGCAAATTTTTTTAATCTCACTTCACTATTCAGTCGTGTTTCCGCGCATTTATATTCTCAACACGTAAACACCGCACTGCACGACACAAAACCATTTGAAAATTTCAAGTTTTTCATCACTTTAGTACTAACAACACTCCAAGTATCGAATCGAAATCTGAACCTGGGGTAAAATACCGAAACGAGGAATTTAATCGAAAAGAAAATATTATTAAAACGGTATTAGTCATTCGATCGTTTGGCGAACCTTGCAATGGACTGTTCGGTAGAAACGCACGTTGTGTAATAATCCGAACGCGAACGGTACGAGCAATCGGAGCTCGACATAAAAGTGAAGTATAAGTACACAAACGAAAGGTGAACCACTGTTACTTGATGACGATCTCGGCTACGAAAAAGTAATTCGTACGTTTAAGAGCAAAAAGAACTATTGTAATTGATGTTAATGTATCGGAACTTTCATTTTCGTTCGCAGCATCTTTCGTGGGAAAATGCGATGCTTTTGTGATCGAATCGATTGTTGTAAGGTGATGGATGGAGATTGAATTGAGTATTATATTTAAATTATGGGCGCATAGATTTTGGAAATTTATTATTTGAACAGCTTCGGATTTATTTTGAATTGAATACTCGACCAGTATATGCATTTTGGATTCGGAAGAGCGAAGCTGGGCAAGGAGGAGTCCCCCATATTATATAATTTTTAGGTCATTTTCTCACTCCCACTCCCTGCAGAAGTGTCAAATACGTTTTTTTATTATAAATTTTTGAGAAAATAAAATTTTTTTGCTCTTTTTCACGAATTGAGTATTTTTGATGTTGAAAAATTTTACATGAAATAAGCTGAAAAAATTTAAGTTTCTCGATTTTGCTGAAAATACAATATTTGATGGATATCGACTTGAAAGTTAAAACAAGTCCAGACATAATTTTTAGGTCCTTAGCTCATCTCGAGGAAGTTGTGAGTTCCCAAAATTACGTCATTCAGGCACTTTAAAAGAAAATTGGAAAAAAGAGAAAAAATGAACGTATTTGATCTAAATGCAGGTTGATGGTGTATTTTGGTGTCATTAATGATATATTGC
>FIZU01010945.1:0-15546 GCA_900064475.1 Pseudococcus longispinus | reverse complement strand
AAGACGACGCACCACGATATCAAGTTCTACAAAAATATGGGGTTGTACATCTAGAACATGTACACAATATATTTTTTTTTCAGAATTGCACCTCTGAAAGGGGTTACCAAAATGGGCTTAGAAAGCTTAAAATGTACATTTGACCTTGAAAAAGTGCTCGAATTCTTTGGTTCCTCTAGTCCCCTTCGAAGGGCCTTCAGGCTGTTCAATGTGAAAAAAAATGACCCCAAAATGCAGTTTTTGAGTCCAGAAAAGGGTTGGGGAAGACGTAGGAAGATGAAATTTCATATATTACCTACAATTTGGGTCCTCATCACTGGTGCGAATTTCAAAAATTTTGGTTCTTTTGACCCCGTACTGGAGTCTTCCCCAAAAAGGGTCTCCTCAAAAACTTGAGCCTCAAAAGTCAAAATCTCCAAAAGGCACATCGGTGTTCTCTACTGACTCTACATACCAAATTTTGGCTTCCTAGGTCATTTTGTTTGGACTGCAATCTGACCAATAAAAGTCTAAAACATGAGTTTTGCTAACTTAATTTTCCCTGGCTCTGAAAGGAAAATTTATGTGGATTTTATAGTGATTTTTATAGAATTTTTGATTACTTCGGAAATTCGACGAGTTTTTTTTTGGAAATTTACCTATTTTTTTGAAGAACATTTGAGTGAATGGACAATGGACATACACCTCTTCATCCCTTCCCAAATTGAACAACATCGAGAGTTCATAATATCCTCGTATTTATCATTTGATTTATCCAAATGTTCTTTGAATTGTACTCCAATCTATTAATACGCCTGTATATAGCTGTATTCGGCAGATGCGTTGACCCACGATTATAGATATCTACCCGTCAAAAACATAAATTTTCTGAGTCACCATCGTGTTGTTGCGCGTTGTGCTTTTACAAATGCTTCGCGTTTGCTTGGAAAGTATATTAGTCACCGGAATACTGAAACATATCCTTTATACCCTGCGATCCCCTCGAATAAAATTCCTTTCTCTGGATACACAAACGTATACGCGGTTGTCATTTCGGCGTGTGTAAATTCTTCGGCGGCGGATTCAGATTACATTTCTGTGCTTCGAAGAGCGATGGTGTGGGAATAAGGGAGTGAAGGCTGCGGGATGCGAGAAGTGTTACTTATGTGAGCCAGTGGCATTGTCGGAGTGGTAAAAATGTGTGCACATGGTACGAATGTTTGCCTTAATTACCGAGCTGCTAAGTTGCATTCGTTCGTATGCGTGCGTATGGTATGGGTATTATTTTCATTATTATTACATCGTCTGAATGTGTTTTTCATTCATGCGATTAATTAGTTGGTGATAATGTGTAAATTTTGTCGAATGTTCCCAATCTCGATGATGTGTAATTGGTCGGACGATACGGGTCTGGGGTTTGGGTACTTTTTCTAGTTTCTTTGATGTGATCGGCGAAGGAAGATGTGATTTTTTTCGTTCGAGATGAGGTTCGCTGGTTTTTAAATGTAGGATTCGTTCATTGGATGTAGGTATTCGTGAAATGTGCAGAAGATCCCTCAAGAAAGTCGTGAAAAGTCATGAAATCAGCTCGAAGTTGATTTCCAAAAATCCATGAAATTGAAAAAATTATTCAAGATCCCCTTCCCCCTCTCCCCTGATCATTTCTATTTCCACACTACTCACGAAACTATAAAACATAGGATATGCTTTTGCTCATTAAATTTTTCAAGTCCTTTGAGTCGTGATATTTGAATTTTTTTGAAATTTTCCAGGTTCAGAAAGTCATTTTCTAAGTCCAAAAAGACAGACAAAATATCTTAAAGTCATTGGAACAAATTTTTGTAAGTGAATTTCGTATTGAAATTTTTTTGAAAATTTTTCGAAATCCAATTCCAAGTATAAAAAGTCAGTAGAAATTTGAAAAATTTTCCAAATTCAAAAAAATCCGGAAAGACATCTAAAAGTTGCCTTGGGTAAAAAACTGTCTGACAAAAAATATTATTTGATCTTTTTTGAAATTTTTTAAGTCCATTCAAGTTGAAATTTTTCAAGTCCAGAAATTAATTTGAGTCCGTGAAAATTTTCCAAGTCCAAAAAATCTGACAAAATGTCTCAAAGTCAGCGTAATTTCTGAAATTTTCCAAATCCGAGAAGTCTGCCTGACGAAATATCGAAAAGTTACTCTGATTTCTAAAATTTTATTTATTCAAAAATTTTTAAATATTTGTCTGACAAAATGTCTAAAAGTCAGAATTATTTCTGAAAATTTGCCAAGTTCATAAAGTCAATGGAAATCTGAAAATTTTCCAAATTCCAAAAAAGTCTGACAAAAAGTGTAAAAAGTTAATTTTCCAAGTCCAAAAAATCTAAATTGTTTGTCTGTCAAAATGTCTTAAAGTCTGCATTTTCTCTGAAATTTTCTAAGTTCAAAAAGTCAATGGAAATCTGAAAATTTTTCCAAATCTAAAAAAGTCGGACAAAATGTCTCAAAGTCATCGTCAAGGAATTTCGTGACGGAATTTATGGACATGAAAAATGCACCAGAATTGGACCAAAAAAATGAACAAAATTTTTAGATTGGGCCCCAGCTTTAAGACATATCTTTGACAATATTCTGAGTTGAACTTTTCTTGAAATTTTTCAAGTCCAAAAATTCTTTTGAATTCTTAAAAAATTTTCAAGTCCAAAAATGTCTGAAAGTCAACGTGATCTCTGGAATTTCCAAGTCCAAGAAGTCTGTCTGATAAAATGTCGGAAAGTTACCCTGATTTATAAAATTTTCCAAGTTCTAAAAGTCTAAATTGTTTGACTGACAAAATGTCTAAAAGTCAGTGGAAATTTGAAAAATTTTCTTAGTCCAAAAAGTCTGACGAAATGTCTTAAAGTCAGCGTTACGGAATCTTATGACAAGCATCTTATGCTAATAAACGCTCCATCTACAATTTACCAAAATTTCTTAATTTTTTCCCCGTCTTCTATCATAATGAACGTAGTTTAACGACAGAAATATCTCCTTGAAAATTGCAAAAAATATTCTTCTCGAAAAGTCATTTTCTTTCTATCGCCTCTTTTCTTCTCACGTTTGTTGAAATTTCAACCAAACTATCGTATCACAGTTTTCTGCGATAAGAAATTTTTTCCCATCGAAGGAAAAAAAATTACAAAATTACCTACCTTTTGGTTAATTTATCCGTAATTTTTTTTGTACCATCAATTCGAAACGTTTTCGTGGAAGTAGAAGTAAAAAGCAAGCAAGATGAACGAACTCGTAAACGTCGGCAATTTTTATTCGTAACGTTGTAGCGATGCTGCAGCGATGGAAAAAAATGGTGAGCAATGAAATTTCGATACCTTTCGATAAAGTATAGTACAGAAGATGACCGGACGAGGAAGAGGAGGTAAAGAGGAAAAGCCGAGGAAGCGACGGCGACCGTGGCGTAACTTTCGCTAAAGTCCATAAATAAATATACCATTTTCGAATACCCACGACGTATTGCCGTGTCGGTGGTGTCTAGTGAAGATTGGGGAAGGAAGGAGGAAGAAGCACGTAAACTCGAGGAACTCGCGTCACGCGAAAAAGCTTAGCAGATAGAAGTAGAAATATAAAAATGCGACGACGTTATCTATTTAGGGTATTTTTTTTTTTGGTGGTAAATTGAAAAATATACGCGTTTGGAGTTTTCTCTCTTTTTCTGGTGCTCGTATAGATGGCAGTTTTTTTTCGGCGGGGGCAAATGTACTGCTGCGGAGCTTTTCGCAGACGAAGTACCGTTTACATTTTTAATGCAAGCTGGGAAAAGAAATATGAGTACGGGTTGGGTTTTTTCGGTGTGCAATACGCGTATCGGTGCGTTGGCAAACGGTTCGGCACGATTGACTGAAATATGTTGTACTTAAGTCGTGTGGAAATTCGCCTCCGCACACGGTTCGACTCCGACACGCGGTAATTGTAGAAATGGAGCAAAACGATAGATATTCCCCCCTTGGCCTTCTAACAGCCATGTCGATATACGAAAACGATACGATACGGATGTGTATTGGAGGCCTTTCTGCGAAGACTGGCTCGAATTCTCGAACGTCTTTTGCTATATGCGATGCTGTAACATCGAATTGATACCATGGTGCACGCTATATAGATATGTGTGTCGACTGGTCGACTGTACCAAGATGAAGGAGGTGATCGGGGATGCCAATGTGAGGAGAAGGAAAAGAAGTGAAGAGAAAAACGACGAAAATATCGTCGGCAAATTGAGTTTTGCCCGGTCGCCTAATGCACCGGTGTCGGTGTCCCTTAAGTGTAAACCAATTTACGCGCGCCTTTGCCTATACGTATACTCGTAGTAACACGTGTAGTGGATTGAAAAAGTTACAAACATTTTCCAGATAATTATTCCGGTTTTATATTGATAAAACGTGTATGGTTTTCGCGATTCGGAAAACGTGCGGTAAGCTTGATTTATAGCTGCAAGGCCGCGCGTCGCGAGGGTTAAGAAATGACGGATATAAGGGGGTAAGTTAGTATTAAGGAGGGAAGTTGCGGAATCGTCTTTGCCGAGAGCCAGGGATGGTATGGCAGATCCCTGTGTACGCGTTTGGTATACTTAGTGAAGGTGTATTCGTTTTAGGTACGATTTTACAGTCTGTGATTGGGATAAACGTAGTTACGCAGGAATGGTAAAATTTCATAATGTGTTTTTTATGTTTTTGTTGGTGGTGGTGGTGGTGATGATGGTGTAGTTCGATGAATAGAATTGAAGGAAAAGTCGAGGGTAATTTGTTCTTGGAATCGAGGTCCGAGTAGGAGTTTTCCAGTTGATTTGCAGTTGGAAACCTTTGATCTCCCCTTCATTTACTGATCGGTTATTTGCATAATTCAAGGAAGGTATTTTGAACGAATGTCAGAAGATTCTCGTAAAAAAAATGGCGTCGATACCCTAATTTGATTTGGTTAAATTGAAGCAACAAGTAGCATAATTTGATTTATTTGGATTTAATTAAAATATTGCTCAAAATCAAGTTTTTAATGTGAAACATGATGTAGGTTTAATGATCCATCCGTCTGCCCGTCCATAACGGTGACATTTTCCTAATAATTCCAAATCTTTACATCCCACCACTTCAAAACGCCCAGTACTTCCAACCTTCCGCCGCTTCATACCTCCTACTACTTCGAACTCCCACTGCTTCGAACCTCCTACCGCTTCAAATCTCTCCCCGCTTCGAATCTCTCACACTTCAAACCACCCATACCACTTCCAGTCTTCTACGACTTCAAACCTCCTACTACTTCAACCTCCTATTGCTTTGTAGTGCTTCTGCCCCGCTTCAATTGTACTCGTACTTTTGTCTCAATTGAAAAAATTACGTATTCGAGATAGACAGACAGACAGACAGACAGATAGACAGACAGACAGACAGACAGACAGACAGACAGACACGTCATGAATTTCATCAATATGGACTAGTAGACTCCGCGTCTGCCCCATGCAGCATCTCGGCTCCACTTTCTTTATTGTTCCTCGGGCTTTGCCCTACAAACTTCACCTCTTTGAGCTTTCAGTTTTCATACTCGAACTTCTTTTGACGCCATTTGCTTTGCTCTCCACCACCTTCACAGCCCACTTTCAAAACCTCCTACTGCTTCGAACCTCCTGCTGCTTCAACTTCTCATCACTTCAAACCGCCATCACTTTTAACCTCCCGCTTAATACTACTCAGACTTTTTCACTTTGAAAATTTTGCTAAAATTAATTTCTAAGAATTTTTGATCGTACTACGTTGTAGTAGTTTCGTACTCGCAGGTAAACTGTCGCGCCAAATAGATTTAAGCTTTTTGGTACGATTGTTTCGTCACCTCTTGATCGGACTATTTCCCGACGTCAAAATTTGTATCTCTGATCTCGTTTTGAATTTTCTTTGCTCGCTAATAAAATACTCTCCCTATTATTTTTTTTCTCTTTTCAGACCGGATGCCTGGTGCGCTTGGATATTTTATTCGTAATTGAATTTTTTCTCTCAGCTGCTTTAAGCGCCGAAAATCGCGCTGCATTTTGCGTCCGGATTTATTTAACACTGAAAGACGGGCAGCGAAATCGCATCCGGATAAGTAGACCGGCCTGTGTACCGCGTCCGGACATATCTACATCGGGCCGAATTCTGCGTCCGGCTAAGGGGATTCTGCTAGACTTTACACTCGACCATATTTTTGGATTTATTTTTTATTTTTGCACTCTACGACGGGCAGCGTATGCGTCTGACCAAGTAGATTTCAATTTTGAATATTATCAAATATGCAACTCTCGCTGAGGGCTTTTCAGATTTTTTTTTATTTTCGAGGAGTTTTTCCCACTCATTTTAATATCCAATTTTTTTCCGCTTGGGTAGGCTCGCCCTTTCTTGGGTGTCCTTTTCACCCAGATGTCGTTTAGACAGGCAGGCTCAACAAAATGTCATCATCATGTTTGATGAAATTAATCTGAAAGTCTGTCTTCATAAAATGATCATTTTTATAAATTTCACGAGACCTGACAAAATGTCTAAAAGTTATCTGATACATATGTTAGATTTTTGGGGAAATGTCAGCGTTAGAACAGACTGACTGACTGACAGACTGACATGTCATGGATTTTCCCACCGCATCAAACCTCCCGTCATTTTAAACCTCCACCCAGTTCATTCCTCCAACTGTATCAAACCTCCCACTATCTCAAACCACCCATAGCTTTGAACATCCTATGCTCTGACCTCTTACTAATTCGACCTCCCACCATTTCAAACCTCCTACCACTTCAAGTTTCCCACCGTTTCATTCGACTTCCCACCACTGCGAACCTCCTACCATTTTGAATCACCCACTGCTTCGAACATCCCACGCTATGAATCTAAATTTTTTCCTCTGGAACAAGGTCTCCTGTTTCTCGGGTCCCCCTTTCACCTAGATGACTATGTTACAAGGTATCTAAGAGGTCATGGAAGTCATAGAAAATTCATGCATTATGCCAAAAATTACTAGGTCATAAAAAAGTCATGGAATTTTTGACTTTTTACTGAACAAAACTCAATTGTGTCGATAATTTGAATACTTTTTATGCTTTTTTTGATTGATGTTGTAATGTTACGAAAATTTTCTCGAAAAAAAATCATTCAATATGTAAAAAAGACTTGAAGAAGTCATGGATTTCAAAAAAAAAAAAAGTCCAGTTAGACAGCCTGTGTTATCACTTATCATCATGTGTGATAAAATATATGAAAGTCTTTCTTCACAGAATTGAAAATTTTTTTAATTTCATATTGTGACAAAATGTCTAAAACCGGGCGAGACACGCGTTGAACTTGGATCCCTAGGTCATTGACCTCGAAGTTGGATATCATTTATTGCTCTCTGCTAGGGGATTAGAAAGTGGGGGATCGCTGAAAAATCGAGATTTTTGAGTTGGAAAAACATAAAATACTCTAAACTCAGACCTAAAAGGAAAATTTGAAAATTTTTCTTTGCAATGTTGCCAACATTTCATTTTTGTAAAAAATTAGTTTCAATCATGAAAAGTGTGGAAATTGTAATTTTTTGTAAAAATCAAAAATTGGCAACACTGATATGAAAAATTTTAGTGATCTGCAACTTTTCAATCCCCTGGTAAAAGACAATAAGTGCTACTCAATTTCGACATCAATGACCTAGGAACCTGTAAAAACTCAAATTACATTTTTTCATGGTATCTGATCGAAGCATTCGCACGAAGCAGGCGGCACAACCCAAAAGTGAAAAAAACAAGTTTTTTTTTCTTCAAAAGTGACCCCATTTTTCAGTACTACCATCTCAGCTCCTCTTCCCTTTGAGGAAGGGGTTTAAAATTTTCTGTAGTGTATCTCCCTACTCTAAATGAACCATCTTTTTGGATTTGGTCAAAATCCGAGGTGTGTTGTTTTTTTATCCATTCTAACCCACGCCATAAGATATAAATTTTTGACCTTGACTTTTTTTGAAATAACCCCTCCCCCTTCTTCCCACAAGTTTGAAAATATCTTCTTTGAAATGTAATTGGTACTTTTAAAACAATGATTTTTTTAATTCTTGTATTTTGATTTTTTTCACTTTTTTAATTTTTTTTCTATTTTGATTTTTTATAAAAAGTACCTACGAGTAGGTATTATTTAAACATGTTTTATGTAAGTTTAATATTTTCACTTCTTCGGAATCTACTTTCTGCCTCCTCCTTTAATTTTCAATCTTTTTTGCGAATGCCTTTTTTCATTTTTTCAAAAAATTTTAATTTCATTATTTTTTTTTTTGGTTTATATAGTAAGATTAATTTTGGGCAATCTCTTTCGAAACCTGTGTTGATTCCACAAAGAAAAAAAAGATCACATTTTTGGAATTTCTTTTCCTTTGCCATTGGAAAAAGAAATAAAAGAGAAGGAAAAACGCGAGGAGCGCTATATTTTAAAATGCGAGTCGAACGAGAATATCGTAAAGTTCAAAATCCCACCGCCAAATATCAAATTATGCCCTAATTTTGAAATGGATGCTTTCTTGACCCTTACCCTTACAACACACCCTTGCCTATCGGATGACCCTTATATGGTCGTAAGATCGTATATAATACGAGTATATAACCGCTTACGACGACAATTATGGCAAAATTACTCTCCCTTTTTCTTCTTTTTTTTTTTATACAAACAGAAGGGGGTATTCGATATGTATACGCGGCGCGAAATGTAATCGAAATTGTCGACTCGGATTATTTGTCATAATAATTTAGCGAGAAAGAGAGAGAAAAGGAAAAGAAAAGGTGGTACCTCGTCGCCGCAACGTTGACGATAAATGAGGACAAAGCGAAGCAGGGGGAGGAGACGAAAGAGGAAAAAAACGTATACATATACGATACAAAATGTGCACAGTGTAGTATATATATGTACTATTTTGTAATTTAATTTTACGACTTTGCATCGACACACACTCACGCGAGTAAGAACGGAAAACTTGAAATCCCAAAAGATTATACCGAAGATTTACACAAAGGAAAAAATCGTCCAAGTTAATACTCTTATGATTCAGTTGGGGATCATTACTTTGGCTGCGGGAATTTCGCTGCTCGACCCGACCTGACGTTCACAATCTTGTAAAAATCTTTTTCGCGGCGGTTGGCTGAAAGGGCCAGGAGGGTAGTAATTACAAGAAAGCGTGCGTGCGTGCGCGCCATACCATCTAGGTTTCGGATGGGAACTGAGAAGATGCTCTCGGGCCGAATTTATGGGTAATTTTCGTCTGCGAGAAAATTTCCCTGTTCGTATCTCGGCCTCGGCGTGTCTCGTTTGGCTATGGAATTGAAAAATCTTTCGTGTAAGAGCAACTTCATGTATAAAGTATAAGGCATAGACGAGCAACGTGTCGTGTTCGTGGGTCTGTGTGTGAGTAGCTACATAGGTAGGTTATGGCGAATTTGAGTGCGTATGTGCGAGTGTAATGTATATAGATTTTTAATGCCCACGTAAAGTTCGCATCGGTTTTTGGGAATCACCTCTCTCGCGCTGTGTACTCGTATGCTATATACAGCCGAGTTTATATATTTGGAAAATATTTTCAACCGTTTAACTCTATTCGTACGTCGAGTGAATATTGATAAGTACATACATACGAGATCCTTTATGGGCTAGATGGATACGTGGCGAAGCTATACGAGTTAGAAGCAGAGATAGGGTGATCGTATTTTATAAATTTTTCAAAACGAATTTTATACCGAGTACATTCGTTGATCAAATTTCGAACACAGGTTTACAGAATTTTGTTCATTTTCGGTTTGATATATGACTTTAAACCGAAGGTATACTTAGCTAATTTTTTAAAAGAATTATGACCCTTTGCAGCACTGGTGCCCTTTGAGTGACCTCCGCATAGGTATAGGGAGGTGTTGGGGTAATCTAAGTAATATATATGATGATTTAAACTATATACGAAGGTGTACGGTATCGTACGAATAAAGAGTAGAGTAGAATAAGAAGTAATTTTTTCTCCTTCGGATTACGAATAGAAGTTGTTTTTTATTCTGAATCGAAATGTAATGCCAAGTATTTTAGTTCGCTGTATACGAATGTTATAAATATTACGGGTTTTTTATTCGAAATATCGAAAAAGAATTTTAAATGGAAGGGTGAAAGGAGGGGTGGAATTTACTCGTAAGTTATTCGTTGATTTGTTTTATTGATAGTGGAAATTGTGTAGAAATTGGAAATTTTGGTGTTTTAGAGATTTTTTTTGCATTAGTTTAATTTGTGTTTTGGTTTTTTTGTTTTAGAAACTTTGAACGAATGGGAATGGACCGACGAGAAGGAAATAAGTGAGAAGAAAAATGGAAGATCAACCACGAAGAGGTAATTTTTTTTAGCAAAGCTTCTTTCAACTGAATTATTTATTGGATAATTTTCGTGAAATGATTGAATTTGAAAAAAATAATTTGAAAATTGGATCTAATTCTGGGTATAAATTGGAGTGAACGAGCTGAAATTGAAGAGGCCAGTTGAATTGAATAGAGATGACTTTTTTTTTTGGAAAGTTGGTTCAGATCGTGATGATGATTATTGCCCAATCGAGTAGATCGATTTCTGTTGGAAAAATTGTAATTTTCATCACATCACCAGTGAATCAAACTCAAGAAAATGATCAATTTTCGGAAGAGGTGACTTAGTGATTGTCCATAATATACTTATTTGATTATTTTTAAAATGATCGATTTATCTGAGAATAATTGATTGATGATTTCTTTGAAAAAATAATCGATAAATAGGCATTTATTCGATTGTCAATATTCGGAAAATAATCGACAGATCGATCTCTTCAAATTATTGATACAGAATTCGATTTTTCAGAAATGATTAATTCTCATCAATTTTTGGAAGAGAAAAAATCGACTTATGAAAAAATATTGGATTTTTTAAATAATCGATTATCGATTTCTAAGATATCAATTATCGATTTCTAAAATATCGATAATCGATTTTTAGAATATCGATTATCCATTTCTAATAGTCTAATAATCGATGATCAATGTAGAAATTAATCGATAATCGATTTCCGAAATAATCGATTTCTAAAATAATTTATGAATAAAAATCATCGAGTTTTTGAAAATAATTGATGGATTAATTTTTTTTTGAAAATTGATTGTATGTAGATTCTTCTAAAACAACCAATAGGTACCTTTTTCAATATCAATATTGAGAAAATAATCGACAAATCGATGGCTTGAAATTATTGATACCTACCGATTTCGATTTTTCAAAAATAATTACTTCCTATCAATTTTTGGAAAAGAATAGATGAATCAATTTCACGAAAATAATCGATAATATATTTCTGAAAATTATCGATAATCGATTTCGATTTCGATTTCTAAAGATACCTACCGATTTCGATTTTTCAAGAATAATGAATGATAGATCGATTTAAAAAATAATCGATAATCGATTTGTAAAGATACTTACCGATTTTGATTTTAAAAAAATAATCGATGATCGAGCTTTGAAAATAATCGAGAAAGGATTTCTAAAACTAATCGATAATAGATTTCTAAATATTATCGATAATCGATTTCGATTTCTAAAGGTTCCTCTTTATTTCAATTTTTGAAGATTAATGATATATGTATCGATTTTACAAAAATAATCGATTATCGAATTTAAAAATGATCGATAATCGAATTCTAAAAATTATTGATAATCGATTTTTAAAGATTCTTATCGATAATCGATTTCTAAAGATACTTACCGATTTTGATTTTTCAAGAATGATGATAGATCGATTTTACAAAAATAATCGATAATCGAGTTTTAAAAATAATCGAGAAACGATTTCTAAAACTAATCGATAATGGATTTCTAAAAATTATCAATAATCGATTTCAATTTTTCAAGAATAATGATAGATCGATTTTACAAAAATGATCGATAATCGATTTCTAAAAATGATCGATAATCGATTTCTCAAGATACTTACCGATTTTGATTTTTCAAGAATAATGATAGATCGATTTTTAAAAATAATCGATAATCGATTTTTAAAAATAATCGATAATTGATTTTTAAAAATAATCAATGATCGATTTTTTGAAAATAATTTATGAATGAATTTTTTTAGATAAGTAAAATTATTATAAAATCGATATCGATAAATGTATTATTTTGTCATGAATTTTCGTAGTTTCAAAATTTTTCGATTTTTTTTTTAGTGATTGTTGGTAAATTGATTTTTCGACACAAATCGATATCTTCAAAAATTATCGACAAATCAAAATCGATTTTCAGCTTTGTCGATGTTTAGTACAAACTCCAAAATGGGACCAATAAATTATTTTCTCTACTGAATGATAAAATCGATCATTGTTTTTTTATTTTTTTTATAAATAATATATCGGTTTTTTCAAAAATCATCAAAAATTAGCTAATTTTTGATGAAAACTACGAATTGAATGATTTTTTTATTTAACGATGATTCTCTATTCAATCGATTTCAATTCCAATAAAATCTTATAATTTTTTTTTTGAAAAAAAAAACTCGCTTTGTAAAAAAATGTGATGTGATTAAGGAATAAGAAATTAATACTTGACAGATTTGAGTAATTTTTGAAGGAAGCATTCAATCGACTGATTCATTGAATTTTCCAATTGGTTGATCGTTCATGATCTAAAAAAAAAGATTCGCAATTGTCCTGTAAAATAACATTTCTCTGGTGTCTTCAACCCCAACCCCGCCCATCTTCGGAATACCTATCTAAATTACACCCCACGTGTGAACCACATTCGGATCAATAAATTTTCAAAATAGCCATTCTATTTCGTCGCGAACTCGTTTAGGTAGGTTCTGGAGGGTACCTACTCGTACTGTACATCGAAACATGAAAACGAATAAAACCCCGCGCCATGCCAACGAAAACATGAAACGAACAATAAGCAATTTTTTGTCAAGAAGAAAGAAGATTAATGAGGTTTCGTAGCCTGCGCACCGGGTACAAACGAAAAAAAAAAGGAAGAAATTTTTAATTAAAATTTTATTACGTTTGACTAATAAGCGTACAACTTTCTTTCTTTCTCTTTAATGAATGCGTTATTCTCGAGCACGAATTATATTTTCGATTTTTTTTCCCTTTGGTATTTCACCAATCTGGCCACAGAATTATACCGCATCGAAGACACAGCTGCTCGTGAAAACTATTCGAATAACCATCGTATGGTATAATGGCAGACATACGCGAACAAAAGTATCTATAATAAATTCATTATCGCTTGAAAAGTACCTAAAGCAGTCAAAGGGTAACGTGAATAGAAGGAAGAAAGCTATAAGTATTCCATTATTCGAATAAAGTTGTCGACGACGAAGATAGCGAGAGGAAAAAAACCATTGAAAATGATCTACTCGTAGTTCGGCTCGCTCGGCATTTTTCTCGTAATGTTTAACGTTTTGTTGTAAATATTGGGTGTATTTCATCTTCGTCGTCGTCATCTTCCCAACTTCATTTAATGACCTTGGCACGTGACGACGAAAAAAAATTCAATAAAAATATGTTCTAGTGAAAATGAGGAAAAAAAAATTCTCGGCGAGAAAGGAGAGTAGGGTACTTGTAAAACACAGTAGCAGTCGATTCTCGACATTGAATGAGCAAAAAAGTAGAAAATTAACGAACTTTTCTCGTTATTTTATTTGTGTAAAGTAGTGTAAGCAGTTAGCACGAAAAAAGCGGACAGAGATGCTTCTTTTTTTGAACACGAGCTGACATGTGGTTTTTCTTTTAGTATATGAACTGAAAGAAAATTTTGAGAAAGGAGGCCATCAAAAATTGCCCTTTAGGGGGTGAAAGGAGAAGTTTTAAGAAGTGGAAATACCCCTATTTTTGCAAAATAAAGAGGTAGGGGTATGTTTGGTATCATTTCTATATAATTTGACCTTCCTGAACTCGAATCCGTCATTACTTTCCCGATTGAAAGTAGAGAAGTGGCACAATCTTGAGATTTCTGCTTCAGAAAATGATCAATTTATTTAAAAACAGGGATGAAATCACAATTTTTTATTTTTTGAGCCGTCTGGGGGTTATTAGTTGGGTCAAAAAATATATCTTCATTATAATTCGAACCTCCTGAACCCGAATTCAAAGTTAATTTCCAGATAGGAAGATGTAGATAACGTATTAGACCGATTTGCGCTTAAATTAACAGAATTTTTTCATTTTCAGAAGAACAGCTCTTCCTCACTTCGAAGTAGAAAAAAAATTATAGAATAAAAAATGACTGATTTTCAACGTTCTACAACTTTTGTTCGAAACTTTTTTTCGTATCGTTGATTTAGCAAATTTTTTCACCGGGTGTCCCCAAAAAAATTACGTTGGGATAAAAAATCGACGATACAACAAAAAACTTGAAACAAAAGTTGTAGAGAATTAAAAATTCATAATTTTTTGTTCTATAATTTTTTTCCTATACTGCAGTGGTGAGAAGTCATTCTTCTTAGAAGATAGGAATTTATGCATTATAGTGGACAAATGAATTTTTGCAAAAATTGGCCATTTTCTGCGACACAAATTTCACGATTGTTTCACTTCATTACTTTTAATCGGGAAAGTAATGGCGGGTTCGAGTTCAGAAGGGTCGAATTATATGAAAATGATACCAAACATGCCCCTACCCCTTCATCTCGATGTCTAACCAACAGTCAACAGGTGTTGAAAGTGCTGAAAAAGACCTCTATTTGACAAAATGGTGCTGAAATTCGAAAAAGTGCTGAATTTGGCTCAAAAGTCCTGCATTTTTCGTTCAAAATTCATTATAAATTCTTTTTTTTTCCAAATTTATTATTTTGATGAAATTTCAATTATTAAATTCCTTTTTCTGCGAAAATTTTCTCCCTCCATTCGCTCGAGCTCAATACACAGGATATCCAACCGTTCATGGTAGGCATGGAATAGTTTTGAATGGTTGACTTTTTATTGGGCAAAATTCTAATTGGGTTATAATTAATTTGAATTTTTTTCCCGTTTTGAATGACAGGATGTCTAATAGACGTTGAAAGTACTGAAAAAGTGCTGAATTTATGTAGCTCGAAAGCCCTCCTTTTTACGTTATAATTCATTAAAGATTCATTTTTTTTTCAGTTAAGGAATTTCAGCTTTTGAATGCCTTTTTATGGAAAAATTTTCGCTCGAGCTCAATAATTTACTTTTTTAAGAACCTAATAATGATGGAAAATTTTCATAATTTCATGTAAAAATCACAAATTTGAAAATTTATAGCTTTCGATACTTGAAGACACATTTCCTCGTACATGTCAAAAGTGTTTAAAAAATTACGAAATTTTGGTTTTTTCTGTCCTTTTGATGAAAATATCAAAAAACATTTTAAAAGTTGCGAAAAGGTGGAAAAAATGTCAAAAAATGTATTAAACAAGCTGTGAGCTATTTGCTTATTGCAAGAGGGTTTTGCTTCTTGTTTTGAGTTGAAAAATCGAATTGAAATTCAGAATAGACTTTATTAAATTTAGTTTTAGAAATTGTAAATCGTTAACTTTGAATTGAATTGAATTGAATT
>FIZU01010936.1:0-11642 GCA_900064475.1 Pseudococcus longispinus | reverse complement strand
AAATGTAATTTGGTATGAAGAAATCCATGAAATTTGAAATTTCTTATGAAAAAGAAGAGTATTTTCGAGGGAGGGACAAAAAAGTGCTTGAAATTTCCTTTAAAACGAATATACACAAGGGGGGTCAAAAAATTTGGGGTTTGGTTGTAATAATGTCAAAAAAGTCATTCGAAAAGGTCAAGCTAAGTCAAGCTTTTTTCTCGAAAAATTTTTGTTAGACACCCTGCATGACTTGAACTGCATCCATCCCCAATTGGCCAGCAACCTTATGCAAGAAATCCATAGCTTTCGACAATTCTGTTTCACTTAAACCTTTGCCTAAATACTTGGGAGACAGCATATACGCACAAAGGTGAATGTCTCGAAGGCAGTATACCCACCTATCATCAATAATCTTCAAGAATTTACTTTGCTCGTCTGTTTCTTCGGCAGAAAATATGTGATGAAGATTATTGTAAAAATGTTCTTTCATTTCTGTAAGATACGGATAAACCAAATCCATGGTACATTCGTCTGATTCGATGCACGTTATTTTCATAACTACGAGTTCTATAAGCTTGTGAAACGATTCTAGTTTACTCCAAAATTCATCGCCCAGAATAGCTTGTCTAACATCGCTCAAGGTTTTTCTTAAATCCAACTTCATAGCTAATGTTTGAAGTGTCGATTTATCATCTAATACACTTTTCAAACAATCGCAAATACTACCCCAACGCGTTTTCACATGAACTTTGGGAGCACCAGGTTTGGTTTCTTTTCCATCGGAAGTTACAATTTTTATTTTTTCTCGTTCTTTATTGAAATTTGCAAGAAGCGTATGACAATTTCGAATCTTGTTGACCACTTTCATTACTTCATCCATAAAACTACAGACGGAGGGTGTAATATTCTACACGACAATAAAAATGGATTAAAACATACATTTTACATATTTATTCAAAATGCAACTTCGTAACATTACACGCTTCGTAAAAGTAGACAGAATTGCATCATCTTATTTCAATAGGTAGCTTTTACACAGCGCACTCTATCACATCCCTATTTTATCTTAATTTTAATAAAACAAACATAATTATAAAATAAGAATGGTAAATACTAATTACCTAACATTTCCACTACATAATAAAAACATTAACCTATCAATACAATCGTATACTTCTACGATTTTACAAAATCATCTAACCATTTCGGCGTTCTTATTTCACGAGTTGATCGCCGAATTTCGTCTGGCAAATCGTCGATGTTATCCTCACCTTCGTCCTTCACTGGTGGTTCGTCGATCGATCTACGTACATATTGCTCGACTTGATTCTTATAATTTATTATTCAGTTTCTTCAAATTTTCTTCTGTTTTTATCTCGAATTCGTAGTCATCTTCGGCTTCGTTGAATTTTGAACTCAGATATTGTATATCTGTCTTGAAGTCGGTGACAGAAGGCATTATTAAGGCGGTATATTGTATAATTTCGAATTCCAAAATAAATTTTATTTGAAAAAACCTTTAGGAAAAACTTCAGAACAGTAGAAAAGTTGAAAACTACGAGTATCATAATTTCGTTGATAATTTGATAACGACTTGAAAATTTTTTCAAGAGGTAAAAATATGAATCGTTCGCGAACGGGTATCGAAGTGTGGGGCCAATAGCAACTCCCCTCTAATTTACCTTGACGCTGCTTAAATGATGGCGTTGGGGGTTCTAGCGTTGGTAATGTCGACGAATCTGGCTTGGCGGCTACCATTGCATTGGCTGGATGTCAATTCTCGGAAGCGAGACTAGTATCTTGGGCTGAGCTTCATTCTGTACATTGGCCTTTGGCTTCGATGTCCCTGGAGACGATTTTTGCAGCCTGCGTTTTTGAAATGGTTTCGCAGTTGGCTGTCCGGTAATACTCTGCACTGCCGCCTGTCTCTGCCCACTTGCCGGTAACGGTGATGGTCTTTCCAAACCAGGTGGGCCACGGGGTTGGTTTGTCGCGAATCTGCAATGATGGATAAAACAACTTTTATATTTCATTTTAAATAATTTACACTTTACAGACGCATCATTTCCGATTTTAGAGTTATCACAACAGTGGTAATAGAATAAACACTGTAGCACGACCCTAAAGCACTGTGATTGGCTCATGACGTTTTGTGACCGTCAGACTCTTGACACTCGTTCTACACGAACTAATGCGTATAAGTTTGCACCTTGAAATCCTGAGATCGGCAAACATGCATACACTTATGCAGTTTGGATAGCTGCATCTCTGGTTTGAAGGAGGTACACTCCTACTGGAACACCCTGTATGTCTCATCTGAACAGAAATTGCGAAATTAACTATCAAACTCGGGAATTTTAAGGACGCGGCGAATAGAAAGATGATAGTTACGCTACCGGGCGGTCGAGGTATTAAAAAATGAGTATTTTTCCCCATCTCATCGTGGAAACAATCGGTTACTTTTGTGCCCGAGAAATATCTATATGAAACGGAGAAAAATCGAGACGAAATTTTCGCCTCGCGGTTCGGTACGTAGCCGTATAATATAAAAAGACTACTAAAAAAGGAAGGGGTGTGTTTCGTCGAATCGAGCTTTAATTCTTTCTTTCTATACCTTACAAATAAGAAGTCGTTAAAATTTTCAACGCCATTAATTCAATTGAATGCTTCCTAATTCGTCTGCGAGAGTGTTTCGCCGGTTGCAGAGCGACTGTTTTATTTTGTTTAGCCGTTTTTCTCGACGTCGTCGCCGCCATCGCCGCCGCCGCGCCGCGCCGTATCAAACATGGAAATTATTTAACGTAAAACAGTCGGTTATAAAAGATTACAGATTGTTTTTCGCGCGCCAGCGAAAATAACTTAACCGAATTCTTTAATTAAACCGAGTTGGATTTCATAAATTTATAACGCGGGAATTTCTCATTATATTCGCGACGTATATACAATGAAATTATGTGTACGCGGCGAATGGTTCGCTGCGAAATAAATTGCTTTCAATTTTAATTGAAAATTTTCGATTCGTCGTCGACGTCGTCGTTATCGTATGTACGGTCTACGGTGTAAGAAGAAACGTAGATATTTTCGAAGAGAAGGGTGAGGGGTGTGATTAATGGATTGATAATGTTGGCGAAATGTGTATACATATATCGTATGCACACTACATACGCAGATACCTACTCGTATACTAAGTGTGCATAAAAATAAATGCGGCGACGACGACTGCGACAATGGTGTATTGGCGTATTGTAGATACTATGTTTTCGTTTTTATGTTCGTATGGTGATCCGATGTCTGACAAGAGTAAAGTAGAATGGCCTGTTCTCATATTACGTGGAAATGGCGACGTGTTCATGTTCACAGCATCATTGAATAATAAAAACAAGTAGGTTTAGATGAATTCGCTCGTCGGCGGAGGAGTGTTATTTTACATTTTCGTAGGTACGTTCTGAAAACGACGTCGTTCGTTTGTTTTTAGGGTTAAATTCGAAGGACTTTTACCTGTGTATCCCTCGTTCGACGATAATTACGGTATCGAAGATGCAAGCTCCCTGATAGTTTTGAAAACTACGCCGCCGATTGTTGCTATCGCTACGACAAACGCCAATGTTTATCATTCATTGCTGTTGGCTACGAATGCCGGCGATGAAAATTTGGTAAGTTTTTTTTGATAAGTTAGTATTTTTTGTAAAATGTTGATTTTCTGGTGATTGACGAATATGCGTGTAATTTTTCTGTCTAGGATGAGAACGAATCAGAATGCGGTAGCAATGGTCTACCTGTATCCAATTATGGGTTGTTTGTATTCGAATGTATTGCATTGGAATTAGGATTTTCATTAGATGACGCTGATTTATTTTCGAGTCCTATAGTTTTACACGAAGATCCATATGTTTCATCGAGGTGAGTGCAATAAAAGTGATGAAATTCCGATTGTGAGATTTCCAAAATAGGAGGGTGCCAGGTTCAGTAGAGTAGCCAAGTTTAGTCAAAAATGTAAGCGTGAAGGGGGGTTGAAATTATTGAATTTCAGAATTTAAAGGCAAAAATTGATTTTTGAGGTTGTCGAGAGGGTCCAGGCTGGGGTGGGTCGTTTTTGACTTTTTTTTTTTTGGAAAGTTGTAGGAGGAATCGAAAAAAAAGTTGTGGGTGGTGTTGAAAAACCGTGGGAAAAATTTTGGGACCCTGGTTTGAACCTTTCACTCTGCGAATGGGGATCAAAATTTTTAATAAAATGAAAAAAAACATTTTTTGAGTTTTTTAATGATAATTAGAGCTTCGAATTCTGTACAAAAAAGATCTCAAAATATGCACATATTTTAAGCATTTTAAACGTTCAAAATATGCTTAAATGTGAATTTTTGAGCCCAAATATGCAAAAATATGATAAAAACAATATGGATACCTATGGGAAGGATTTTTTTGCACTGAAAATCCCAGACAATAAAAAATTTAAATGAAATGAAAAATCGCATAGCAATACTCATAAAACAGTTTTTATTCAATTTGAACACTTTTTGATGGAATTTTTTTACAGTTTTGAAATTTTGGCAGCCAAAAAGTCGCCAAAAATCAATTACCTACTTTGGTCGGATTTTGGCAAAACCTCATAATATGCAAGAAAAAATCGAAAACATGTCGAAATATGCTGAAATATACTCTTTTCACTCCTGAAATACGCAAAATGGAAATTTGATAAATTGTATAGATTTTTTGAAATATTCACTTTTTCTTCACCATAGACAAATTTGCAATTTTATAAAATTCAAAGCTCTAGTCGTATTATATCCGTTTAAGACTGAAAGAATATTTTTTTTAAATGTTCTACTTTTTCAGTGCTCTGGAGTCTCTTTGAAATGTGGCCAAAATCATCACATTTCAAGTTATTTTGCGATTTTGGAAATCCTGCACATATTATAATTTTGCATGAAATTAATTTGTGATTTGACGAAATTATAAGGCTATTTGAGAACTCCTAGAAAAAGGGAAAGAAGTCTAGGGGTAATTTCAAGTGAATTTTGGGTGAAAACTGAATACCAAATATTTGATGAAAAATTAAATTATTTGCAGAATTTTCAAAATCGCAGAATTACTTAGAATAAGATGAATTTTGGACATGGTATTTCTAAATTATGTAAAACCTTAGAAAAAGTGGAAAAAATTAATAGAAGATTTTTTTACTCTTGAGTGGATATAATATGACTAATTATCATTAAAAAATGAAAAAAAATGTTGTCGAAGGGGGGGTTGGACCTTATCCGCAGAGTGAAATGTTCAAGCCTGAGTCCCAAAAATTTTTCCATAGTTTTTTCACACCACTCTACAACTTTTTTTCCAACTCCCTTGCTCCAGTTTTCCAAAAAAAAGTCAAAGATGACCCATCTCTAGTCCAGATCCTTCCCTCCTTGTATACGTCACTGGTCAGGTTGTTAATTTTCAGTGTGCAACGTTCGAATACGTATTTAAAACATTTGACGAACGTGTAGACTATCTTTAAAATTGAAGGGGAAAATATATTTTTACAGACTGTCTAACACCCTTACTTGTCCTGATTTTCTTGCGAAAGCCCTGATTTTAGGTTAAACTAGGTTGAATCTTCGGGGGTTTTCTTTTTTCAAATTTTAATTAAAAATTTAACAAAATTGAAATTTTTTAGAACGTTAAATAGGTAATTTTTGAAAATTTCAAATTTTCATGTGAATTTTATTCATTCAGATTAATTAGATTAATTATTGTATATGACCACAATTGAAAGGGCTATGAAAGTTTATTTCTGAATGCTCTAAAGTGCGTACTGAATTCAATTCTTGGAAACGAATAGTACCTACCTACCTACTTCAAAAAAATTAAATAGGCAGAATAGGTAAATGTTATGATGATTTTTTGATTTTTATCAAAACTGAAGAGTGTAAGTGACATTTAAAGTATTTACATTTCAAAACTTTAACATTTTTATACGTGGACGTAGCCATTTTGAATGTTACGTAACCCCTTTGGTTAGGTACTTCAAATGTTCGGCAAAAAATCATCATAATGAAATTTTTCCAGTTTTGAAAGTACCTACTGTTCATTTTCATGATTCAATTTTTCCTTTTTTCAACATGTACTTTCGTATTCAGCTTAATTTTGAAGTTGAACAAGAAATCACCGAAAAATGACTTTGTTTCATTTTCCGTGTGATATTCATTCCTGCAATTGAAAATACGTGTTGATGTATTTTTTTTTGAAAGTGTATTTCGCCCCTTCAATTTTAAAGATAGGCAACACGTTTATTTTAATTTTTTTCTTGCCATTGGTGGGGTCCGGTTATACTCGTATCTAAATCAGGTTGTCTAACATTCTTGCTTTTTAGTTTGCGAACTTCCTGATATTCTGCAAAAGTTCTACTTTTGAGTTGAATTTGGTCGAAAATCCTGTTTTGTTTTTCAAATTAAAAACCCTGTTCCTCAAATGAAAATTGAACAAAATGAAAATTTTTTAGAACTTCAAATAATCAAGTTTTGTATTTTATAATATTTGAAAAGTTGACAATTTTGCTTTTCTTTTTATTGTTGAGGAAAACGACTTGATTATTTCTACTTTATTTCGCTGTTTTGTGATTTTTTTTTTGTTTTCTATTTTTATGATTTTTTTGAAAATCGCAGAGTTTTATTGAGATTTTTTGTGATTTCGTTTAGGTATTAGGAGGAGGGAGACATATTTTTCATCGTGAAAAAAAAACCTGCATAAAGTTCTGCAAAATTTATACTTTTAATACCTACCTACCTACTTTATTAATTTAATTTTTATTACAGATATTTTTGTACTCATGAAGCTGGATTACATGCTGTGATTTTACCAATCGTCCTGGAACTGGATAAATACGCGAAATGTGACGAAGGTACGATAAACTCAAACAAATGATTAAAATATTAACACAAGAATTGATGAACTTTCGAAATTGCAAACCGTACCTACTTACCTAATTATTTATTTTTGTAATTTTTTTACAGATGATGCTGATAAGTACTTACCATCGTTGAGACAAATTCAGAGTTCTGTGGAGTATTTAATTTGTACCAAAGTAACCGCTAACCAAAGTACTGACAATTGTTCACCCATTGTCGGTCTACATATCACAGAATATCCTTGTGTGCTGATCGCTTTATTAGCTAATGGAGACGTCTCCACGTTATTTTTAAACACCATTACGCTTACTCAAAACAGTGTTATTAGTCCGTTATTCGAATCGAACGTTAATAGATCTGAAGTGAGTTGATGATTTTTTTTTTTTGGGACTATGGATGTATTTATTCAAATTCATTTTGTATAAGACAGGAAGAGATGGCTTGTTTTTTTTTTTAAATTATGTTTCAATAAAAATGATCATGCAAAGAAAACATCTCTGATCGGTGATCACAATAGTCCTAGATTTGAAAGCTGATTTTTCCTAGTTTTAATTTAAAAAAAAAAAAACAAAAAACTAGCAATTGCCAAGTGGCTTGAAGTTGAGAAATACAGGGGGAAAATGCAAAATGAAAATTCTTTTGAAATCCTCAGTAAATTTTTTAATTCGATCTTTATAGTTCGAATGTATCTTTTTAAAATACGAGTATATCCCAGATCAATCTAGTTTTCATTTTTAGAAGTAAAACGAGAGTTATTTCGATTTTTTAGTTTAATTTCAATAATTTTTTGGCCTCTGAATTAATTTCTTTTTTCCTTCATTTCAAAGTAGAATGAATAAGATCTGGGGCGAAATTTGAAAATTTGTTGATTTGGCCTTTACTGACAATTTCAATGGTGGAAGTGTAGAAAGTCGTCTAATTGAAGAATTTCTTTCCATAATTAAAGTTATTAATAAACTTGACAAATGTAATTGAAAATTCATGTTATTTTTCAATTGCAGATTGAAAGTTTCGATATCCACATTCAGAATATACTGAGACCACCAGGTGGAGTTTCAAGACCAATTTTGAAGCTGGATTCCAACGTCAATTTATCACTAGATGTAATTTTTTTATTATTATTACATTTCTCTATATTATTTATCCATTTTTATATAAAATATTTCGAATTTTAAACAGATGTTGAATGATGAGATGGATGATCTTCGAGAAGAATACTTCCATCGGTATCAAAATGCGATTAAAGAAATCGAAAAAAGGTTTGTATTTTGTCGACTCAAATTTCAATAATTTTTTTTTTCATTAAAATAACAAACTTGATGTTTTTCCAGAATAAAATTATTATCCGTCATGAAGGAGAACCAAAAGACTGAAATAAAAGAAATCGAGAAGAAGCAGACGATTACGGAGAAGAAAAGCGAGCAAATGAGTTCGATTTGCCAACAAATTGAAACTAAACAAGTCCAATTAGACGTAAAGTACGTTTTTTCGTTATCGAATTGAAAAATTTTTCATTTCGAAGATTTTTCGTAATTCAATCAATTTTTTTCAGAGCCAAAGAAATGTTGGAAGCTCTGAAACGTAAGCAACCTAAGAATGTGGTTGCTCACAAAAAAGTGCTGGAAAAATTAAAAGAGTATTACGCCGCGGTGGAAACATTATCTCAAAAAACCGAAGAAGTAGCTAATAAACAAAAGTTCCAAGAGAAAAAGGTATTTGTCGTGGTGTTGTGTTTCTAGTGATAGCGAATTTTTTCAAAACATTGTGTAATTTCAGATACAAGAGGCTTCTGTTAAATTTAAAAAGAGCAATTTGTATTTATCGGATGATCAACAGAAAACAATCGTCGAAAGTTTGAGACAGACGTAAGTTGTACGTTTTTGGATATTTCAAAGTTTTTAAAATTATTTAATACTTTTTTTTTTCAATAGGGGAGCTGAAATATCAGAATTGAAGAATAATTTTCAAACTACGTTGAATATCACGAACTCGATTTTGGATCAGAATAAACGGATGTGATTTGGATGTACGAAGAAATATGTATAAACAACTTCACCGTTTAATAAATGGACGTAGAAAAACATATTTAAAAAATAAACATCAGTAACGAGAAACGAATTGTAAAATTAATTAAAACGAATAAGATTTAGATTGATTTTTTACACAAATTTTTTGTAAAAGAATAAAATACGTATCAAAAATATCGAGCAAGTTATTTATACACTATGAACAATACGTAATTAGACAGCGAACCGAAAAGACGAATTTGAGAATTGGAAGATCAATACAGTGAAGATTTCATCAAGGATCGGGCGGATTGGGCGAATCCAGCGGCGATTCGTTCTCAACGTTATCTTGCTGTTTAGCTACCACGTTTTGATATTCTTGATGAAATTCTTTGACTCGATCTACGGTAACCGCGCTCGCATATTCGGTGTAATTTATATATCCATCCCAATCGAAATCTACTCTGTTTAATATATCGTCTATCGATTTAGCGAAGAATTCGTCCGTTAGATCAATAGATTCGTGTAATTCTGAAATGAGAAAAAATAACCTGTAACGAAACTCGAACCAGAAGCTGCGTGATAAGCAACAAAACCCCCATAAAAACAGGCAAACAGATACCAACAAATCACACGTGTACTCACGACTACAGGATCTTAATTAGTAGCGGTTTTCTGTTGGGCTCGTACAAATTCGGCGTAATCGATGTAGCCGTCTTGATTAGTATCGTCCATTTTCAAAATCGGATCAATCAATTGGATCAGTTCTTCATCGCCGAATAATTTCGGTTGAGGAGCTTGCCCTCCCTGTGGTTGAGGACTTTCGTGACCTTGTTCTAGTATAGTAAAATGCATAAAAGCGAACAATAATAAAGCTCGAGCGAAAACAATACACGCATTTATGAAACAAATGTGCTCGAATGATGGTAATTCCGCAATTTGGTAACCTTCGATATTACGATCTACATAAATTGAGTTCACACTATCAACAGAAGTGAAAATTAACACGTGTGGTTAACCTCATTCGTATGCGATAAAATGGTTCGCGTGAAAGAATTATACACATTTGCAAAAATGTGACAGCGACGAAACGTAAGCTGTTTTTTTACTCGTTATATTATTTTACAGGTAATCGAGCACAGTGTCTTGATTTTTGACGTGGAAAGTAATTCATCGGGGTTTTACGAGCATGAGAGAATAATTTCTCGTCATTCCTTTCAAAGAAAAAAGTAAACGCATGTAAAAAACATCCCCAAAAAATCAAAGTACAAAAAAATCCCCAAAACATTGACACTCAACCGGTCACCAAAAAAATCGAAAGCTTTTCGAAAAATCGTTTTCAACCTGTATCCATTAAAATCAACATACCGTGCCAATGAATCAGAGATTTGATTAGTTCACAGCCATCTAATTTATTATTATTATCAGCATCGTGCATTTTGAAATAATGGAACTGTAATTCTTGCTCAGACATTTTTGACGTATCTAAGGGAACATCCATGTGTTCTTGGATATGTCTGAAATTGAAACAATGCACATATTTCGTTAAAAGAGCGAGAATATCACACAGAAGTGTAATTTTTCAGTACGATGCTTACTCTTTCTCGTGTTGAATGTTGCTGGCATGAAGGACTTGCTTTCTCTCTTGATGAGCCTGATAAATACAGAATATATTTTTAACGAATGAATTTAAGATGAAAGTTTGAGTATATGATCGTAGTAAATATTACTAAAGTGGTTACTTGTCCATGAACTGGACCCAGAAATACAAATGTACTGATGAATACAAATAAAATATCAAGAATAAATGTACAATAGAGAGCTACGTGTATTATGGGTAATTAGGAAGATGATTACTTGTCCATGCACAGGGCCCGGATTCATATGTACTGGTTGTTGATGTTGCTGTTGCTGATGCTGATGAGCAAATTGAGCATTTTGAATAGGTTGTTGATCGTAAACTTGACCGACGCCGGGCGCTGGTGGTTGCTGAAATTGATTCCCCTGCGAAAAATCATAAGTATAGAGACTAAGTAGACCAAGAATAATGAATAAGAAACATAACTCACGGAATTGTAAATATGAGGATTTACTCCAGGAGGTCCTCCGATATTACATGACACGTAGTGTAAAATGAGAAATATACTGTAAAAACTATAGGACTTGAATTCATTCATGGTTATTGTTATGGGATATTTATCTACGTACTAAATTTGAATGAACAAACATTGAATAGAGAGACTGAAATAGATAATTACAGGATTACATTTACGTTTATTTGGCCAAAACAACCCGGGTAAATTTGTTGAGTTGTACATAAACGTCGACAGTCATAACACGATTACAGAATTGATAAAAGAAATGTTGTTTATCACCGAATGATTGCGCTTATTTTTTGTGGATGATTCATGTGAGGAGGTGAACCTTTGAACGAACGAAACTTCAATTCGTTCTTTATTAATTAGTATTAGTTGTGGTTCCTTTTTTTCATGGAGTGGACAGTGTAGCGAGAACGAACCGAGAACAAGAACGAAAGATCAAAAGAACCGCGAATTTTAAAGAACCAAGAACGAACGAACGAACCATTTTAAATAAATCATCAAAGAACCGAGAACAGGAACAAGAACAACAAATTTCAGGGCTGGGAAACTGAAATCATATCAGTTTCAGTTTCGGTTTTCAGTTTCAGTTTTTTGTAATTTCAGTTACAGTTTTAGTTTTCAGTTTCAGTTTTTTGTCATTTCAGTTACAGTTACAGTTTTCAGTTTCA
>FIZU01010908.1:0-14746 GCA_900064475.1 Pseudococcus longispinus | reverse complement strand
GAAGCATTTTTTTGCAAAAATTTTCGCCCTCGCTTCGCTCGGGCTCAAACTCAAATACAAATACCATTTCCCTTTAATTAAGTAATGATTTTTTTCGAAATACTTATACTTACCTCATTTTTTTTTTTTTAGAAAGAATGTATAAATTTTGAAATTTTGTTTAGACTTTTTGGAGGGGGAGGGGGGGTTAAATATAATTTGCTCTTAGCCCAATTTGACTCTCGACAGACTCTCGACGACTCTATGAGTGCCGCCCAGTGCAAATTGCTTAGAATATACTCTGCATAATCTATACGTATTCCAGATAAGTACCTATGGTAATGAATTTTTGTTGTCAATATCCACGTACCTACACAAACTTAAATGGCCAATGGAAGACTAAACATAACTACTTATTCACAATTTTCGTAACGATTTAAGGCACCTGTTATTCACAATAAAATTACAAAAATCGTACTCGTACACACCAAACCTCGACATTAATTTTTCAATCGATTTATCATCGAACCGTATACGTATCTATTGTATTTGCATAAATGATTAGCTACTTGTCACGAGGTTGTCTGTTGATAACTAACAAACATATTCGGTACGTTGTTGCTTTTTTCAAGATACTTCAAACGGATTCACAAATAATAAGACCCACATAGCTCGAGTATACGTATGAATAATAACGCATCTGGTTTTTGGGAATCGCACATTTTACACTATACTACCAATGGTGTACCAACGTATACCTATATTTCAAATATTGAAACGATTTTTGTGAAACAGAATCCCATCAACCATGTTTTGACATAAAAAATAATAAAGAAACACATTTTTAAAAAGAGTAAAATTCGCAGGTACCATCACATTTTAATGTAGTTTTACAATAGAATAACTCGCGTTATTTTTCACGAGTCGATTCACTATGATAAAACCATCCTCGATATCATTTCTTATTTTTTTACACTATACATACGCGTATGCTACTGGTACAGTGGGTAAGCGTAATTTGTATTTATACTTACCTCTTTTTTTCATAAATTATTTCTTTCATCTTGTTTTATTCGGAATATCATTTATCGTAACATAAAATTGATCATCCGTAATCTGAACATTTGAAGGTCCTGAAGATTATCGTCACGAACCAGCTATAAGAATGTTAAAACCACGAGATCCAATCATGAAAACCTACCCTTTCGCAAAGAGAAAATCACGTGATGATGAGTCTACAATTATAGAAAAATATTTTTGTTCTCCCGAAAGCGACGAAGATGCTGCAAACATGGAGGAAGCCTCAAAAAATAATTACAAACTGAAATATTGTTTGTTTACAAAACATTTCAAAAAAAATGAAGAGAGAGTTTGCAAAAAAGAAGTAAAACCTGTGTTTCTTGAGATGTACAATGATGAATTAAACTTCAAACTATGTGGATTCACAAAACAACAAATCATATATAGTATTTCTTATTACGTATGTATAATTCACTATTCACATAAGACCACATTCTAATCACAAGTTCTACAATAAATATATACTTTGTAGGATTGCGGAGACCTGGACATGCTGAACAATTTCCGAGACAAAAGTTTTCAAAAGGTTGGTAACGTTATACTTGAATGCGTATCGATTTGGTTTTAGCAATCCTTCACCATTTTTCAAAATATTCTTCATTTTAGAATCCTACACCGCACGTATTCAAACCTAAGTATAAATATCCTCATGAAATCTGTTACGATACCGAGGAAAATTATGTTTTGTGGACGCAACATCACGTTCAGACTCCTCAACTTTTCCAAAATCCCTACTACCAAAATCAACGCGAATTTCCCGAAAATGAAATCAGTACGGATTCGTATTACATGGAAGCCGATTTATTCCTCAATATAAAGGAACGCTACGAACAGGAGAAACTTGTAAGTTTTATTTTCATACCCAACAAACGTTCACCAAAAACCAATTTCTTCATAAATCCTGACTTACAATTCCAGAAAAATAGATCGCAACCTGACACATTCATCATGGTTCCTCGAGCATTAGTTCCTGCCGAACATTATGCACGCCATATGCTAAGAAGAGCCACCCATCATTACTTAAATATGGCACCACTCTGGGAAGGACTAGTACCACTGATGACCGCCATCGACCAAGGATTAAAGCAAGCGCAGATGGCGTTAGAAGCCAACAATCCAATATCATACGACGATCTTAGAATTTATACCAGAGTTACAACGTCCAAGCCAGTTTATCAAAATTCCAAAACATGGTCCAATATGTTACTTTTTGAGGGAAATATTTGGTATAGATTTATACATAGATTTAAAATATGGTCGGGCGTATTGATTATAATTCACAATACTCCTGGAAATCCACCTTCCAAAGGATGTCTTGTTGGTAAACAAAAAGAATGCAATTTCAGAACGTGGACAGATGATAAAGAAATACGTGAACTGATCACCTCTCAAATGAAGAAGTATGCGTATTGCTGTATAGTCGACAGTCCCGATATGAAGGATATTTTTTATGATAATTATATTATTAACGGATATTTGGACATCGATTCTTTGATAACTAAAGGCGAAGACCATACTATTCCAAACAAAAAGTTGAAAAAATGGTTTTCGTGGCCTTGGCATAAAGGTTAGAGTTGACTAATACTTCAGAGTTTGATAGGTTCATTTCAATAAAGTCAATTTTGATAAACCCCTACTTCCAGTTCATAGGATTTTAAGTACTTGCTTAGGTACCTGGTACATATGTACCTACATCAAGTTAATCGGGAAATGTATTGTATTTATTTTAAAATAAATTATAAATATACCTAAGTATACTTAATTTTTTCGTTAAAACTTTTTCTAAAACAAAACTAGAGAGCTGCGCAGATGCAGCTCCAACAGTATACGTAGCTTCTTCTCTCCGTTGAGATAGGTACTTTTGAATTTTAATCAGTGGTACTCGTAATCAAATAAATTTTCTATATTTTTCTTTTTCACATTCATAATGAGCAATCAAGCAACGCGGTCCTGTTCCAAACTTTGCAAATCCTCAAATCTTAGGTTACTTGTCAATCTGTCAACATATACCTAGCAATCAAGACCATCGTAGATATCTCATCAATGTTGTTAAATCACTGTGGGAATCAGAAAAAGCTCGTAAAGCCATCCAACATATCAACCCTAGATTATCTCTATTGGCAAGCATCCGAAACATAAATCGCCTAGCGTCGTAGTAGTGAGCCTCATTTCGCATGAATTCGCTTCGCTTAGCATGTAATTTCGCCTAGCATGTCGCCGCACACTTATGTTGCTTACTATGTAATTGCTTATTTATATGCTTATTGCCGACAAATAAATAAAAAAAAATAAAAAAAAAAGGTAATTCTACTTATACCTAAGTATCCATATGTTCGAATGGAATACTGAACATAGCTATTTATCCACAATTTTCGAAACAATTTCAGGAATTTGTTATACGCGATAAAATTTTCAGAAGTTACACACACCAAAACACGATACCGATTTTCACATAGATTTTTCACAAAACCATCTGCGTACCGCAAAATTTACATAGGTGTTTTGAAAGTTGTGTCGAGGTGGTATGTTGGAAACAAACAAAAACTTTCTGTAAGACTTTTTACAAAATACGTACTTCGATCGGCTATACAAATAATGAGAATCGCACAGTTCGAGTAGGAGTAGATAAGTATGACGCAACTAGTTTTTGCAAATCGCACATTTCACTGCTTACGATTTACCTATACCTATACATTTCAAATATTTGGACAATTTTTCTACCCAGATTCGCATCAACCATGTTTCAACAAAAAAAAAAAGAGAGAGAAAGAACATGTTATTACAAAAAGAATCAAATTCACAAGTATCGTTACATTTGAACGTAGTTAGATAATAGTAAATCACGTTATTTTCCATAAATCGTTTCACTATGGTGAAAGCATACGTCTTATTATTCCTCATTTTGCTACACCACACTTTTGCTTATCCAGGTAAGCGTAATAATATAATTTTAATTTCTTTTTCCATGAATTCGTTTTTCACATCTTTATCCTGAACAATTGCAGGGGATCAAGATAATCGTCACGAACCGGTGATAAAATTGAGAAACTTGCGATCTCCGGTTTTGAAAACATTTCCTTTCGAAAATGTGCAATTACACGATGATGAATCAGTCATACAGGAGTACTTTTGTCCGCCCGAAACCGACGACGGCGTTTTACACATGGAACTAGCCTCAAAGCATTATTACAAACTAAAATATTGTTTGTTTAGTAAAAAATTCCAAGCAAACGAAGAAAGGATTTGCAAAAAAGAAGCAAAACCCATGTTTATGGAATTGAATGACGAGAAAACCAACATAGAACAATGCGGATTCACTCAGTACCAGACCTTACATGGTCTTGCATATTACGTTTGTACATTCCATCATTTGTATACGAGCACCTTATAATCACAAGTTTTATAATACTTAATAAAATATTGCAGGAATGCGGAAGATCGTACGTTCTGGGAATGTTTCAATCTGAAGATGTTCGAAAGGTAAATCAGGTTTTAGCATGGGATATGCTTTTACAATGGACACTAGGAGCGGTTCTGGAAAAACGAGACGAAATTCTCTGACGATGACTTTAAGATATGAGACTTTTTGGACTTGGAAAATTTTTTGAAATTTCAAACGACTTTTTGGACACGGGAAAATTCAGAAATCACACTGACTTTTAGATATTTTGTGAGAAAGCTTTTCATCTAAATCTTAAAAATAAGAAGAAAAAGGAAATAGATCCACTCTTCAAGCGGACATATTGCTACATGGATAGGGTAAGGTTGCCTAAATCGTACCACTTTTTGGTTTTTTTGATCTGTACAACGCAAAATTCATCTTTTTCCGACCTTTTTTTTTCAAAATGTAGAGTAAACTTTTGCGCACTCAATGAAAGCGGTCTCAAATTTTCAACTCAAAAATTTTGGGAGGTATTCGAGTTTGGGTAAAAATTTCAAAAAGGTACGATTAAGGAAACCGTTTCCTAAATCGTACCCCCTAAGTTTTCTTAATCGTACCATAAGAAATACATTGTAAAACTTATGGTTCGAAGCTTTACATATTACTTTATGGAGTTGTCATCGGACTATCGTCGCCCTAATTCCAACCTTAACATTTTTTTTGACGTTTTTAGTAGATTGGCCAAGGCCAGTCCACCAAAATCGCTAAAAAATACATTTTACCTAATCATTTTAAAATTTCCTAATATTAGGATCCTAAGTCGTACTACGATCTCTATCCCAAGTTTTTATATCCGTATCAAATCTGTTACGATATCTTGGAAAAATCGGTTGTATGGACGAAACATCACATCCAGACGCCTCAACTTTTTCAAAACCCTTACTTCCAAAATAAACGGGACTTGTTCGAAACCGAGATTAATACGGATTCGTATTTCATGGACGCCGATTTATTTTTAATTTTGAAGAGAGCGTATGAAATGGAAAAACTTGTGCGTTTCATTTGAATACCAGCTGTATGACGATAACAAATTTATTTTACTTCATTAATCTCATCTTAACGTTTCAGAAAGATACATCAAAACCTGGAACATTCATCATGGTACCTCGGCCATTAGTTCCTACCGAACATTTCGCATTATCCATGATAAAAAAAACCACTCGTCATTATATAAACATGGTACCACTCTGGGAAAACCTGGTACCTCTGATGACCGCCATCGACCAAGGAATAAAACAAGCTCAGATGAATTTAGAGTCCAGCGATCCGAAATCATACAACGATCTAATCATTCATACCAGAGTGATAACGCACGAAAAACTTGATACAACTTCAAAGACATGGTCCAATTTATCACTTTTTCGCGGAAATATTTGGTATAAATTTATACATCGAAATGAAGTACTCTCGGCTGTATTGATTATGATTCACAACACTCCTGGAAATCCGCCTTCGACCGGATGTCTCGTGGGTAAACAAAAAGAATGTAATTTCCAAACGTGGTCAAAGGATGAAGAAATACGTAAACGTATCACTTCTGATGACACAAAGTATGCTTATTGCTGCGAGGTCGGGACTAACGATATAAAACGTATTTTTTCTCATGATTATAAAATTGTCGAATATCTAAATATCGACTCTTTGATAACCGAAGATGAAGGCGATATTTAGAAATTTTAAGTTGGTGGTTGGGCAGTGTGGCACGTTCCACGTTCATTATAAAGTTTCGAGGAGACCAACACTCGAGTGTCAATGAGCTCATTTCAATAAAATAATATTCAGACGTATTTTATAAGTACATTTTGATAAGAATTACGAGGAGGTCAGTGTACCTAGCTACCTAATAAGGCCTGCTACAGGTAACAGCTTTTTGCCTATATAAGTCGAATTCAAAGCACCCAATCCAGAATCGTCTTTGGTACAATGAAAGTAGATATTCTAAACCATTAACTATTCAAACCTCTTTATGATGTTTCGTCCTTTCTATTTTCATTGAAAAGTATGTCCTTTTCAATGACCGATAAATGCAAGTGTAGACCTACCCTAATAAGGCTCGACCTCAAACCGAATCATGATGTTACAAAATATCAAAATTTTGACCCGGAATCCGAATCAGTGATCATAAAAAAATTATCCGGGTCATTTAATGATCTAAATCGTGGAAAACATGCGACCCTAATAAGACCCTCTACCGACCCTCTACCTTATCCCAATAGTGCCCAACATAAACATTACCTATATAAATTGACAATAATTATGTTTAATTAAAAATTTTGAAATTCTGAAAAGTTCTTACCAAGTGTAAAACATTTCGTAGGTAATTGTGTCTCCATCCATTTTTCATTTCTTCATCGAATACATGGCATCTGAAAAATAAGCATTGGATCAGGTAAATTAAATCTTTGTGAGGTATTATTCATGTAATCTGATATTTTGGTCTTTTATTATCAACAAATTTAATTTATTCATCTCGGTTGGCGAATAATAACATCAAAAAATACTACCTCGAAAATTTAATACTTTTCAAAAATTTTAATTCACATTTTTTTCATTCCAAACCTCACATTTTGCAAATATCGGTTCTGTGGTGTTGCTAGACATGAAATCAAAAACCATTCACACCAAATTTCCGAATAATAGTCCTATTCATGAAGGTTAGGTACATCAGGCCTTATTTGGTACACTGACCTTATGAGTTGTTTTCAATGATACCTAGGTTAGGTGGATATCTAATTTCTAATTAATGTAATTATATGTATCGATAAGTTTTACATTTGCATTTGCATAGTTTGCTTTTGTTCTCAAATAAATTTTCAATATACACAATAGTTATCTACCTACCTACCTACCTACCTACCTACCTACATGTTTTGTCAAAACTTGGAGGAAAAAAGAAAAAAGGCCAAAGGGTGCGTCGAGATTTAAACTTGACAATATAAAATATTACAAAAAATTAACAGAGAGGATCAATAAAAAAAATTCAAAGTTTGAACTTTAAAGCCTTCTTGAAGAAATGTATACTGAAGTATAGAATAGAATGGCATACGTTAAATAATTTGATTTTTCAATTTACTTATCGTTTTTGGAATCTGTATAATGCTCACCTTCAAACAAAAATTATCTCAATTTCAAAATTTTCTAAAGGGCCTTCTCTGATAAGATAGTGAAATCGGTCTTGACCCAAATTTCCTCAAAAGTGGTCTTAAATGTTACCTCTGATATAAAAACTCACCACCGAAATTTTTGACCCCCCTCCTGAAATTTTGACAGATTGTGGGTACTATGTGGGTACACTCGTGGGAATTTTTTCAAAAAAATTGGTCAACATTTTCCCAATTTTTTGGCATTTTGAAATTTTTAAAAAATCACCAAATAAAATTTTGAGGGAGTGACATAGCTGAATTTTTTTTCAAATTTTTTTAATACCCTCAGATGTAACATACATTTTTTTAGATTCCTAGAAACAATGACAACATTGTTTTAAAAAAATTCAAAACTGAAAAAAGATTCTTGGATAGTCTTTTTTACACTTGAGAGGGGAGTATGTACAACTTGACTTCAGTTTACGTGACGCAATAAAAATGTTCAAATTTCATTCGTCAGATCTCTCCTGGGCAGAAAGGGGTTGAAACTACAGCATAACCAGACGTTGGTAATGCATTCAAAAAAATGTTCTAATCAACAGCTCTTCGAGTAAAATCTACTAATATTGCGAATAAATTTTATTCCTGGTTCACTATGTTTGAAAAATTTTCAATCAGGCAACAGTAAGTACATTACAAAATCGCTGATTCGCCAATCATTCAACATCCATGTACTCGAACGTAGGTACTTGTGTATTGCGAATAGAAGACCAAATATAATACTAACTTATTCAAAATTTTCTTAACGATTTCAGGCACCTGTTATTCGCAATACAATTTAAAAAATCACACATACCAAACCTCGATACCAATTTTTTTATCGATTTATCATCGAACCCACATACGTACCACATAATTTGCATAAATGATTAGCAAGTTGTCACGAGGTTGCTTGTAGGCAACTAACAAACACATTCAGTACGATATTGCTTTTTTTAAGATACTTCAAACGGATTTACAAATAATAAGATCTACGCGACTCAAGTACTTATGAATAATTACGCATCTGGTTTTCGCGAATCGCACGTTTTACTACCTATGGCGTATACCTACCATATTTCAAATATTGAAACGAATTTTTCAAAACGGATTCCCATCAACCATGTTTTGACGTAAAAAATAATAGTCTAAAGAAACATATCATTAAAAAGAATCAAATTCGCGGGCACCTCCACATTTCAATGTAGTTTGACAATAGAATAACTCCCGTTATTTTTCACGAATCGTTCCACTATGATAAAATCATCCTCGATTTTATTTCTTATTTTTTTACACCACACGTACGCTACTGCAGGTAAGAGTAATTTGTAATTATCATGTTTCTCATAAATTATATTTTCTTTCAATCAGTTCTATATGTAATCTGAAAATTTCCAGTTGATGACTATTACCATCGTGAACCAGTGATGAGATTGATAGATGTCCGAGCTCCGATCGTGAAAACCTATCCTTTCGCAGAGAGACAATCACGCGATGATGAATCTTCAGTTATAGAAAAATACCTGTGTTCTCCCGAAACGGATGAAGACTATGCAAACATGGAGGAAGCCTCAACCTATCATTATAAACTAAAATACTGTTTGTTTACAAAACATTTCAAAAAAGATGAAGAAATAATTTGCAAAAAAGAAGTAAAACCTCTATTTCTTGACATGTACGATGAGGAAAGAAACATCATACACTGCGGATTCACAGACCACCACATCATGCATAGTATTTCTTATTACGTATGTATATTTCACTATTCATATACTTACAACCACATTTTAATCGCAATTTCCACGATGAGTACATACATAATAATACTTTTGCAGAATTGCGGAGACCTGGACATGCTGCAACACTTCCGTGACAAAAGCTTTCGAACGGTAGGTGACATTTTACTCGAGTAAATCACGCTTTTGTTTTACCATTCGTTCAACATTTATCAAAATTTTCTTCATTTTAGAATCCTACATCGCACAGATTCAAACCACGGTATAAATATCCTTATGAAATCTGTTACGACACTCAGGAAAAATCGGTTCTGTGGACACTACATCACGTTCAGACTCCCCAACTTTTTCAAAATCCTTACTTCCAAAATCAACTAGAACTGCCCGAAACCGAAATCAGCACGGATTCGTATTTCATGGAAGCTGATTTATTTATAAATATAAAAGAACGCTACGAACAGGAAAAACTTGTGAGTTCCATTTGCATGCCATACAAACATGCTCCTATTCATATTTCTACGTAAATCTCAACTTATAATTTCAGAAAGATAAAACTCAGCCTGATACATTCATCATGGTACCTCAACCACTAGTTCCTGCCAAACATTACGCACTTCCTTGGCTAAAGAAAAACACTCATCATTACCTGAACATGGCACCACTCTGGGAAGAACTAGTACCACTGATGACCGCCATAGACCAAGGGCTAAAACAAGCACAGATGGCGTTAGAAGCCAACGGACCTATAGTGTACGACGATCTCAACATTTATACCAAAGTCACACCGTTCACGCCAGTTTATAAACGTCCTGAGACATGGTTCAATATGTTACTTTTTGAGGGAAATATTTGGTATAAATTGATATATCGAGTTGGAATACAGTCTGCTGTATTGATTATAATTCACAATACTCCAGAAAATCCTCCTCCGAACGAATGTCTTATTGGTAAACGAAGAGAATGTAGTTTTGAAATGTGGTCCAATGTTGAAGAAATACGTGAACGTATTAGTCCTAATATAAAGAGGTATGCTAATTGCTGTAAAGTCACGGCTTCTGATGTGAGCGGTATTTTTTCTCGTGATTATATAACTGATATTGACGGATATTTGGAAATTGATACTTTGATAACCAAAGGGGAAGACCATATTTCAAACTCAAAGTTGAAAAAAGTGTTGTTGTGGCCTTGGCGTAAATTTTCCAAGTGACCGATACTCGCCGATTTCAATGAGTTCATATTTTCAATAAAATAATAAGTAGGTAGATATACTACACGTATTTTATAGTGGGTATCTAACTATTTATACGAATAAGAATATAGTGATGATGAATCAAAATTGTAAGTTAATTTCGATACCTTACTAGAATTTTAAGTATTTATACCTACATAACTTATACGAGTATCAAGTAAATCTGTACATGGATTTTCTTTATATTTTAAAATAAATTCAACGTACTTAATACTAATGAATTTTTTCATTATCAAAGCCTCAAAGGAACTCCCACAAAAGAAATCACGTTGATAATTCAGATATTTTTATGAGATTGTAGTTTTGAAAAGATCGATGACCAAATTCATGTATCTAGGTACTTATTAACATGATTTCATAATGGTAAGTATAACAAGTGTGAAACTATAGTGTACGGTGAAAAACAGACGTTGCTTGGAAAATTTTTCGTCTCGTCAAGTCAAACTAAAGATACCATACCATATAAACGAATATATTAAAAGAGTAGGTCCTCTTTTCAGGTAAAATCGTCCAGTATAGTATTTGTAAGTTCAAGAAAAACTGTTTTCGTATTTCTACAGTTGAAATTTGAAGAACCAGGCCCCTTTGAGGTAGAATGCTAATTTTTTTTGTGGAAGGGCTTTAACTCAAAATGAAAAACCCCCTAGCATATGATCAAAATCCAGGGGGTAGTTCATTTCAGGTTGGAGATGTACCGTAAATTTTTTTAGACCCGTAGGTCAGATGCGGATGGTGCTGAGGGTGCTCAAAGTGAGGTCGCCTTTGAAAAAACGTGACTTTTTGCTTTTTTTGGGTAGTGTCATCTGCGTGGTACCTCGGACATCCCCTGAAAAAGTTTAATTACCATTGGCCTTGAAATTGTATACCACTTTTCCCATCCTACTAGGGATTTAAAAGTTGCAGGTCGATGAAAAATTGGGGTTTTGTGTGCCCGACAGGTGGCATAACCCAAAAGTGGTAAAAAAAACCTCTGGACCCTCTGATCAGGATATGCTTTTGCTCTTTCTGCTATGTTAAACTGAAGTGCACATTCCAGTTTGGCATAATATCTGAATTTATCTGATTATAAGTTCAAAGAGTCGGACATGATGTTGCCATGTCTCGTGAAATGTCTAAAAGTTGAATTTTGAAACAATCTAAATTTTTCCAAGTTCAAAAGTCACAACTGACACTTGATAAAATTTTGTTAGAATAAATGACTGGTTCTAGGATAAACTTTTCCCCCTCCCCTTTCTAATTGAAAAAAATTGGCGTGGATTTTCGCAGTTTCGAGGTAATTTAATTTTTAGGAAAACAACACAGCATAAAATCTTCGAATTTGGTATACAAAGATATATACTCTTAGGTTACATTTTCTAAATCATTTTATTCATTTCAAGCAGTGATTTTTATTCATGGTTTCAATTGTTCGAAATTCTTTAAATGAGGCAACAGTCGTGTTCAAAACCATGAAAATGCTGAACCTTGATCGTCAATCAGTCAATATCGTTGTAAACTACGAATGGAATATCGAACAGATACAGCTCGATTTATTCGCCATTTTTGTAACGTTTTCAAGGATCTGTTATACGCAATAAATTAAAAAAATTCATACACATCCAAACCACGACATAATTTATTTCATCGATTCTTATTCCAACCGTCAGCAGTTCAGCATACAGCAAACTTGACATAGTTGATTCTCAAGTTGTCCCCAGGATACCAATTCGTATAACGAATAAACACATTGCGTACGACATTGTTTTTTTCAACGTACTTCGAACAGATTCACAAATAATAAGAATCGTATAGCTCGAGTTTGAATAATTAATGTGCATCTGGTTTTCGCGAGCCACACGTAGGTATTACTACCAAAGGTGTATACCTATATTTCAAATATTGAAATGATTTTTTCGAAACAGATTCGCATCATGCATGCTTTGAAGAAAATAAAATAAAGGAACATATTAAAAAGATTCAAATTCACGCGTATCTTCACATTTGAACAGAGTTAGATGATAGAATAACTCGTCTTATTTTTCACAAATTGTTTCATTGAAATGAAATCGTTTTTCGTATTATTCCTCATTTTTTTAGACCGCACTTATGCTCATTTAGGTACCTAACCGTAACTTGTATTTATTTTTAATTTAAATCATTTGTTTTTTCTCGTTTTATTCGAAATATCATTCATCGTATTATAAAATTGATCATCTGTAATCTGAATATTTACAGTTGATGAAGATAATCGTCACGAACCTGTGATCAGATTGAAAGACGGACGATCTCCGATCGTGAAAACCTATCCTTTTGCAGAGAAACAAACACGCGATGATGAATATCAAGTAGTAGATAGGTATATGTGTTCTCCCGAAACCGACCAAGACTATGCAAATATGGAAGAAGCCTCGAAGCTTAATTATAGACTAAAATATTGCACGTTTACAAAATATTTCCAAAAAAATGAAGAGAGAATGTGCAAAAAAGAAGTAAAACCCTTATTTCTTGAAAGAAGTGATAAATACGGCAAACCCTTACAATGCGGATTCGCGAATAACCACATCATGCATAGTCTTTCATACTACGTTTGTATATTTTACCATTCAAATAACATCACAATATAATCACAAGTTTAACTATGTACGTTATAAAATTTTTACAGGATTGCAAAGAATTGGCCGGGTTAGAAAACTTCCGAGACAAAAATGTTCGAAAGGTAGTTGACGTGTTATTTGTATCATACGGCACGTACCTATCGGTTTCACAAACCGATGAAAAATTTACAAAATTGTATTCATTTTAGAATCCGAAATCGTCCACACTTTCGCCGGAGTTCAAATATCCGTATGAAATCTGTTACGATCTTCTTGGCAAATCAGTTTTGTGGACGATACATCACGTCCATACACCTCAACTTTTTCAAAATCCTTACTTTCAAAATCAACCGGAATTGCCAGAAACTAAAATCAGCACAGATTCGTACTTCATGGTCGCCAATTTATTCTTAATCATAAAAAAACGCTACGAACAGGAAAAACTCGTGAGTTCCATTTGCGCACTTTTCATACATCCATCATGTACCTATATTTCTTCAAAAATCTCGACTAACTGTTTCAGAAAGATAGATCGAACCCTGATACATTCATCATGGTACCTCGAACATTAGTTCCTGCTGATCATTATGCACTTCCTATTCTAAGAAAAACCACTCATCATTACTTAAACATGGCACCACTGTGGGAAGACCTGGTACCACTGATGACCGCCATCGACCAAGGAATAAAACAAGCGCAGATGAATTTAGAATCCAGCAGTCCTGAATCGTATAATGATATAGATATTTATACCAGAGTCACTACATCTAAAGAAATCGATGCAACGTCGCAGGCAAACTTCAATTTGTTACTTTTTCAGGGAAATATCTGGTATAAATTGATAATTCAACTGAATGTAAGGTCGGTTGTAATGATTATAATTCACAATACTCCTGGAAATCCTCCTTCGCTAGGATGTCTTGTAGGTAAACAAAGAGAATGTGATTTCCAAAAGTGGGCAAAAAATGAAGAAATAAGTCGACTTATCACTCCTAATATAATAAAGTATGCTTTTTGCTGTGAGGTCGTAGCCAATGAGATAAATACTATTTTTTCTTATAATGGTGAAATTAGCGAATATTTCGATATAGACACGTTGATAACTAATGGTGGCCTTATTTCAACTTCATAAGCATTGTTGGCAGAGCTCGTTTGATACAAAATTTAATGATAACCATACAAACGACAACTCATCACAGTTTTGCTTCAATAAAATAATACAATCCTTAAATTTATATACTTCATGGTAAGTAGGTAAAGGATTATAATAGTTATACTTTTGATTTAAATTATATTCATAAGTTGATTACGATACCTAATTTATAGTTCATAGAATAACCAAATCTGTATAAGTATTAGGGTGGAGCGCGAAAAAAAAACATACCTCGCATTTTGACCAAATTCAAGGGAGTGGTTCATATTTATATGGGGACGAACCATGAAAAATTTTAGACCTCTAGCTCAAAGGGAGGTGGAGCTAGGGGGCCTCAAAGTGGGATAACTTTTGAAAAAAACGTGGTTTTTGGCCATTTTTGGATAGTGCCACCTGCGTGGCATACCCAGCA
>FIZU01010907.1:0-10233 GCA_900064475.1 Pseudococcus longispinus | reverse complement strand
GTCAGACTTCTTTGAACTTGGAAAAATTCAGAAAAAATGCTGACTTTTAAATTAGGAAATTTTTTTTCAACTTAAAAATTTGACTTTCAAATAACTTGTCAGACATTTTTGGACTTATAATAAGACAAGACATATCCATGTACCAATATGTCCGCTTGAAGAGTGGATCTATTTCTTTTAAAATACCCGAATGACGCAATTTTGGGAACTTACAACCTCCTCTAAAATAAGATAGGGGCCTAAAAATTATGTCTGGAATTGTTTCAAGTCGATGATCATCAAATATTGCAAATTTAGCAAAATCGAGAAACTTAAATTTTTTTTATAACTTATTTCGTATGAAATTTTTCAAAATCAAACATAAGTACCAACTCAATTTGTGGGAAAAAAATTAAGTTGCTCGATTTCGCTAAAATTTTTTATTAAAAATTGTCATTTTTTGTAAAACTCATCATTTTTGGTCAAAATCACAATTTTTTGTCAAAATTGTAATTTTTTGTCAATATTGTCATTTTCTGTTATAATTATAATCTTTTGGGTCAAAATTGTCATTTCAAAGTAAAAATTACCATTTTTGGTTAAAATTGCTGTTTTTCGTCAACAATTGCAAAAAAATTTTTTCTCAAGAATGTATGCCTATTTTTATTTTTTAAATGGCTGTAGCTTCTTCGACCTTGAAATTGGGCAAGACATGAATACTTCGGTTTGTAGAGCACAAAAGGCCCGGTAAAAACTGAATTGTTCAAATTTTGCCCAACTCACAAATCGAAGGAGTCTTTTATGTTTTCAGTTTTGAAATTAGGCAAAACATTATTAGCTCATTTTGTAAAGTTCAAAAAGCTCTACAAAAAACGTCTCTTTCAAAATTTTTCCAGCATACAAATTGAAGGAGTTATGAAGCTTACAAATTTTCAAATCATTGTAGCTACTTCAATTGTAGAGGTAGATGATCAAAACGCCGTAACTCCGCAGATAATATCGATAGGCAATTTTTTTAAAACTGTCGTGTAGAACTTTTCAAGTTCTGTAAAATGAGTTATATTCATGTTTTGCCTATCTCCAAAATTGAAGGAGGTACAATGATTTGAAAATTTTTTAGAATTCATAACTCCTTCAATTTTTAAATTATGCAAAATTTTGTAAGAGTCATTTTTTGTTGAGCTTTTTGTGCTGTACAAAATGAGCTAATAATTTTTTATTCAACTTCAAAGTTGAAAACTTGATAGACCATTTAAAAAAATTTTTGAAAGGAAAAAAATTGAATTTTGAGAAAATAATTTTACTTTTCATCTTTTTAGTGGTTGTTGCTCCTTCAATTTTGGAGCTACCCAAAAAATTATTAGCTCGTTTTGTAGAGCTCAAAAAGCTCGACAAAAAATGACTCTTTCAAAATTTTGTCAGCTTGCAAATTGAAGGAGTTATAAAGCCTACAAATTTTCAAATCACTGCAGCTTCTTTAATTTCAGAGTTAGGCAAAATATAAATATAACTCACTTTGTAGAGCTTAAAAAGTTCTACAGAACAATTTCAAAAAATATTTGCGAAATATACATCTTCATTAGAGCATGACTTTGTCCCTTAAAATCTTAGGGTCGGCAAACATACCTACACTTGTGAGGTTTAGGTAGCTGCATCTCTGGTTTGAAGGCGGCTCACTCCTACTTGAACAACTTGGATGTATGTATATTGCAGAGTTGAGCAGATCCTGATCCTAAAATTTGAAAATCGGATCTAAAGATCCGAAAATCCGAAATTTCGGATGTGATCCTTTAATTTCAGAAAGAATCTGATCTGGATCTTGATATCCTCAAATTTTTGAAAAAAAAAACAGATCAAGATCATTTTTTTTAAATTCTTCATATTTTTCTCTGTGATTTTAATTGATCATCTGTGTTCTCAATTCTGCAATATTAAAATTTGTGAAATCAATGAAATAAATGAAAAATAAACCAAAAACTCTAAAAAATTCAGATTGTCCACCTTGTTTACTGATAAGCCAAAGCCATCAACTTGATCAACTCATTGCCTCATTACAATTTATAAGTAAAAAATACAATGTGAATTGTAAGTTCATCAAAAAAAAAAAGGATTTGAATCTGGATCTAAATCTAGATCCTTTCATTGGTGGATCTATCTGCCCAACTCTGGCATCGATGAAGTGACTTTTTTTTTTTTTTAAACACCATAAGTCCACTTTTTTTCGAAAATGGGAATTCACGTCACCTTTCACCCATAGAACGGCCTCCAGGCCATACCAAAGATGGCGTTTTTCAACAAAACACCATAAGTCCATTAGCCCAAATATACATGTCTTCCTATTTGACGAAAACAAATTGAACGATGTTGGAATATTAATGCAATACATTCCAGAAAAATGAATTTCGTTTTCTAAAGGCATATTAAAATGGCTGAAGTTGATCAATTTTTGTATTTTTTTCTTTCCATCATTTATTTATTTATTTATTTTTTGGTTGATATTAGTAGTAGCCAGCAATGTAATTTTTTGCCTTTTTTTTGTATATATTTTTATACTCGAAATCATAGAAAGTTTTTTTTGTTTCCATAATAAAAAAAGACTTTTGTGACTTATTAAAACAAAAAGTAGATACCACAATTACGATTAGGCCAGGGACATAATAAAAAATAGATTCTACAATAGTTTTCATTTTCTCCCACAATAGGCTACAGAGTACAGACTCTCATTTCAGGCACCTTATTCGTTATAGATATGAAAATTTACTGATAAATCAAAAAACCTCTAAGTAAGTTATAGAAGATACAGCAAACAATACATGGAATCGGTATCGAAAATATCTCTTTTTCTGTTGAAAATTCAATCTCTACGAACGTAGATAAGCTCTACCTCACTACCTACTGATATGTTATAAACATACAAATGGGTGAAAAATAGGTGCAAACAAGCACGAATCGAATCGTTTCGCTGGCTTGTTTCGTCGAAGCATAATAATCCGATTACGTATATATTATCTGCATTTTCGTTACAAATCTATAAAATCGAGGATATTGTAAGCTTTCGAGTGAAAATTTCCCAACAAAATTTGAACTCTTTATTAAAAACCACCGTATGCGAATTCTACCACGAAAGTAGAACATAGATATATCGTCGACGATACCAGTACCAGACAAATAAAAAGAACATAATGTAATCGATAGAACATAAAAACCATTTCAAAAATGCTACCTGACCTTTAAACAAATATGCTCGGAAACATCGCCATAAAAGTAACGTCATGATTTCCTAATGTCATTAAACAATTACCCTTTCGTACTGGTAACAAAATGGTCAAAATTTGAAAATAATTATTTTGTCAATTTTATTAGTATTTTGCGTGTTCTGCGTTTGCATATGGAACGTAGCTAGACCTATGTACGAATTGTGTATAATCATGTACTCGCAAAGGTACCTAATTTAATATTTATTGCCAATTTTACCACATAAGCGTACGGCCGTAAGCTTGCAGTAAAGATAAATTTATCATATTTTTCTTTTTACGAGTTCCTACGTAAAAGCTCATCGCATTTTCGCGCTGTAATTCGCACAGCATCGCGTAATTACTCGAAAATAACATTATACACAGTGTCTTTCAGACATTTTTTTGTGATATTACAAATAAAAGGAACAAAAGACCTGTTTTCCGCAAAAGTGAAATAAATTACGTTTCTCAAGCGCCTTTTTTATCCTTATTCACAACAGCTAATATAGCGGTTTCATAATCAGCTCTCATAATTTTAATTCAAAGTGCTCCGCTCAGAAAATAACACACACTTTAGTCGCGTCTAATTTTTCTTTTTCCTAAAAACAAACGAAATGTTTTTTTTATCTGTCGTCGCCGTAAATGTATACATCTTGAACTGTTGTTTACGTTCTATTCTCCTTTTTACTAGCAAATGTTTCTATGGGAAAACGTTTCAACGTTTCTTTTCAAATGAAATGTCGTCGGTGTTATGAATTTATCAAAATGTTACTTACGAAGTGTGATGGTTATTACTTTACCGAGGTGTTAGGTAAAAGATTGGAATTCTTTCTTGAAAGTAAATGATATTATATTATGTAGGCCTAGTTTAAATCTTACCTTTGAAGTGTTCGATGACTCAAGGTAATGGAAATTTGATGATGGCCATTTGACTGTAGTTGGTAGGCTCTTCCACAAAATGTATAACTATCGCACATCTTCAAGTATAATCAAGTTCAATATCGATATTCACTACTGAGTATTGAAGTACTCGTATTTAATAAAATATTGCGACGATTATTAATCCGCGATCGCGATTTAATTAAAAAAATTGAGAAATGAACTGCACATCAAAACAATCTTTTAAATAAAAAAATAAAATTATGCATAAACTATTTCGTTTCGGTTTCAGTTGTGATAATAAAAAACCAAAACTAACAAAAACAGAAACGGGCTCAAAAGGCAAATCACAGTTCAGCTTTGATTCAAATTTTCAAACTTTCTTTCAATTTTCATTTTTTTTCATTTTTTTCAACTTCAGATGAGTCTTTTATTCTAAATTACACTAATTGTTTCTATTTAAATTCGATTTCTTTATATTTTTCATTATTTGTCTCGAATCAAGATGAAAAAAACTAATTGTTATTGATTTTAAAAAATCCAAAAATTATCTTCGTACGAATGTCGAATACGACATATAGTCGAAAACGTCATAACTTCAAATTCCACAGAATTAAAAGATATATTTTTTCTGTGAATTTTATAGATCGCCATTTTTCTCCCTAAAGTCACGTGGTTTGCGTCCGGTTGATTTTTGCGTTTGTAGAATATAACTTATGAATTAATTAATGAATTGTTTTATACTTCTAATTCTCTTCCTTCATCGTGATTCGTGAATGATCAACTTCTATATTACTATTGAACTAAATACGGTACTTTCACTTTCTAATCATGGTATTCGGAAATTCGATGCCATCTTTTTGCTAGTGTTTTGTATCAGGTTGAATTTCGCGTTCTCGTGGTACATTTTCGTGATTGTGATAATTCTTCTAATTGAAATTCGTTCGGTTTCGATCATGGTTTCGATACGCGTTGTTTTATAGCTGTCAATTAACTTCGTGTTGTGTTTCCTCTGGTAGCAGTGTAACAAAAAAACTCATTCGTATTTTCGTTCCAATCGGCTTGAAAGTTTTCCAATCTCAAATCAGGTAAATTTATTCATGTTCGACATATTTAGCTAGTAAGAATAATACATTTAGGTTTAGTTGATGAAACATCTCAAGAAAAATTCTGCCATTACTTTCCAACGATAGTTCGGTACACTTCGAATCTAAACTTCAACCAGCTAAGTTTACTGTACCGAAATAAAGGAAAATTCGCTATCTAATCGCAATAGCCAAACACGCTATTTGGAAAATTTCAAAAGGTCGAAAATTAATAAATTAAAAACGGGCTCAGCTGCGAATCTAGTACGCAGATTCAATTTAATACGACCATTAAACGCAGACGAAGAAGCACCGCTCTCGGTTACTCGTAAAGCCTTCGAGCTTGGAAAAATTACCACGCTTTAGTTCTAATTTGGATGCTTTGAATCTTTTTGAATTAATTTATTGACTCGATTTGTTATACTTCCACTGATGTATCATTTTATACGTTCGACGTCAACTCGAAATAGGGTAGAAATCCAACGAGTAGCGCTGCTTTAATTAAAGTCATTTTCAATTCGCCTTTTTCTCGTATTCCAAGTCTCGAGATTTGTTGATAAATTGCTGCTTGTTTTTTTATTTTGTTTTCGTATAATAAGATAAATTTCGCATAGTCTGCAACGGTGATTTTTGCACGAAATTATTAACTTTTTTTTTCGAGTTCAATGTTTATAACGTCTACGCAGGGCAAAAAATAGCTCAAAAGAAAGAAACGAGAAATACTTCTATTTGCATGCAGAATATTAAAATGTAAAATATAGCGTAGTTGCTCGATTTGATGCGAAACATTTATTCGGTGTATTTGGGTTCTTAGCTTTTATAAGTAGAAACGATGCATTTCGTATTTTTTCAACTTCGTACATCATCTTGAAAAACGTATGCATCTTGAAAATAACATCGCATATTACGGATTAAAAACTCCTGCGCAACTTCAAATCTTTCATCAGTTCAAAGTTATTTTCAACTTCTTATACGAGTACGTACGATTGGCAGGAAAAGTTTATATTTTATTCGCCAACCGCGAAAGCAAGCAAATCTCAACAAATATAATTCCAAATAAATAAAAGCAACGCGGTAGTATCCTCAAGGATTAATAAATTCAATTTTTACAACTCGTAAACATCTATTCCGCTAAACCATCGTAAGATAACATTTTCGTACAGATAAACAAGAAAATAAAGTAAAGTAATAAAATAAAGTAACGTTTTACGACCGATCACACTTTTTAAATTTCAAAATCATTATATTTCCGAATCTAGACTTGCTATAGACGATAGAATTTGGAGATATTTTGAAATTTAACCCTAGATGCAACTCGAAAATACAATCAGAACACGTTATCGTGATTGGTTGCCTATTTCGTAAATTGGGGGGATATGTAGTTTTTGAAACTTGATAATTATTTTTCAGATATTCAAAAATCACTAAAAAATGTTCTGACAATTCAAATGTCGGCCATACTGGAAAGTGTTCGAGTAGATAATTGAAAATTGTCATTAACACAATTAGTCTTTCCTGACCCAGTTACTGCGTATGAGTTTTTTGTTTGTCTCCTCGAGGTGCATCTATGGTTAAATCATTTCCTATATTTCATTTTACACCCTGTATTATTCAACTACGTATGTTGGTTGGAAAAGGGTATTTTTCAATGCTTGAATAAGATTCAAATCAGGAAGGACGACCATAGGTACGAAGCATAAACCAAGTGGTCTAATCTATTGTATAGTTAGCCAGCTCAACTTACATTATCGAAAGTTAATTTACTAAACATAAGGTACAATTATTCGCGCACAAAGCTTCCTGGTTAAAAAGGAAACTTCACGTCCTGCGATAGTGGAACCAAGCCCGATAATTACAAGCTCGATTAAGATACGCTTTCGCATAAAAGCTTACTTATTTAGTAAGTTCGACGTTCACCGTATGACGTCTCGTTTTCTGGTCCGATTCCATAAGTATTCGGTCTTTATCTGAGAGAGCTTTATTGTAACTTGCGTATAGAATACCCTAATTGAGTTATCGATGTAATTATATCCTTTCTACAATCGAATTTAAATTACAAATTATCGCTTTGTGTTGGGCGGGAAATCTCGGTCGAGTGTCGTAAATTATTTGATATCGTGAAACGATACCCTATTTCGATGGTTCCATTTAAATGACTTTAAAATATAGTCGGTGGTTTTTTTCCCACTATAATAAATTAATTTTGGGTGAACTTTTTCGAAGACTATCTGATTATGACTGGATCACTTCCCCAAAATGGTATAATAATATCAAAAAAAAAAAAAAAATGAAATGATTTCATTCTTTTTCAACATACCGTCTTATTATCAAGATTTGATCATTTTTCAAGCTAGAAAATTTAACTGGCATAGAGCCCATTAAAAAGAAATTCATTTTGGTCAAATCCTCTCACCGCATCGAACAAAATCCCTTTTACGTGTAGCTTCGCTGTGTACATCGATGTTTGCATAGTTTACGTTTATTTTTTTTTCGTTTCGTTGTTCTTTTTTCCTTTTTTTTTCTTGGCAAATATCAAATTTTGTGAGATAATCTGGCTTTAAAAAACTCGATACACAATCGTATTTCAATATACTTCTGTCTACGTATCCGAAACAAATCAGCTGAGCGAAGAACTTGGATTTAAATTTCACTGAGAATTGAGAAATGAAATTCTGGAAATACTTTTCTTACAATTTCCAGCCTTCGTATATCTTGATATGAATTGCTTTTCAATTTATTTTCCTGAAATTGAAAAATATTCATGTCTGGACATGTTTCAACTCGATATTTGTCATAAATTGCAATTTCAGCGAAATCAAGGGTTTTTAGGTAATTTTTTTTACTGATTTTTACGAATTAAATATTGTGTGCAAGACAAAATAAAAAAATAATGAAAAATGTTTGAATTTGCTGAAATTGCAATTTATGACAAATATCGAGTTGAAACACGTCCAGACATGAATTTCAGACCATCACGTCATCTCAAAGGGGGTGAGGGTTCCCAGGAAAACATGGAAAAAAATGGACGAATTTGGTTCAAATTCAGGTTAATGGTGTTTTTAGGTGTCATTGATGATATATCGCTATAAAAAAAAATTTCACTTAAAAAGAACGCTTTTAAGGGCAGAAAATGGTGGAAAAAATTAATTTTTTTCATTTTTGAAAGTCTTCCACCATATTAAAAAATTCTGAAAAAATATACGTTGTGTTGTACGTATAGATATACTTCATAATATATATCAACATTTTTTTTTTGCAGGTCAGAAACAACCAGTAAATATTACACTTTGAAGTTTTAAAACTCGGATTTCAGTATGAAAGAAAATTTGAAAAAAATTTTAAAAATTTTCAGAAATGACCCATGGTACGGTCCATCATCCCTGCAAGTTTGAAAAAATTTGGTTGAGAATTTCAGAATACAGAAATTTATAAGGGAAATGGTAATTTTGCGAATTTTTAGACCAGAAAGACTAACTTACGCTAGAAAGTTTGAAAATCCTAGCCAAGGGCCGATTCATCATTCTTACCCGGCTACATGTTTTTTAAAATATTTTGCTCGCTGCACATTTCCTTATCAAGTTGGAAAATCGACCAACCCTCTCAACAAATTCTACATGAAATTTGCTGTCCGATGCCGCAAAGCGAAACTCTCTATTTATCGTAGTTGTTGAGCAGCAAGGTTGAAAATGCTCAGCCAGAATAAAAAATTCGTATTTTTATTGAGCGTAACTATGCCCATGCGGTCTAAAGGTTAGGCAAACATACATACATTCACTCACTATGAGTTGCATATGTATTGTTTTGAAGGCACAAAAATGAAAGATCGTTAGACTTGGTAAATTTTCCATAAATAATTATGGATTTTTTGGCCAAACTAAGGTGCTACGATAAAAATGCATGGGGTGAAAATTATTGAGCTCAAAATTCTCTTTCTTCCATGAGCTATTACTTTTTTTTCTAGGGTACCAGTCAAAGTTGTTTTATTTTTGGAAAATTATATCGACTTCGTAAATTTCCCACAAACATGGATTTTCTGAACAAACTAGGATGCTACGAAAAAAATACAAGGGATGAAAATTGTAGCCCTTAAAATTCTCTTTCTTCTATGAATTATTAGTTTTTTTTGTAGAGGGCTTAGTTTTCGAGATTTTTGCAGTCAAGTGGTTTTTTTTTTCATTTTCAAAACCAGTACCGGGTTGTACTTTGGAGCAGTTTTTACATGTTTGAGGGGTAAAATTTTGAAAAGTGGCTCATTCGAAAGTTCAACCCTTCTTTTAAAAAACGAGCTGAAAATTTTCCAAAAAAAAAGGTAAACTGATGCCTTAATGTTTATTGAGTGAACCCCCTTATAATCACAAATGAAATATGCTAATACCATGACAAAATATCATTTTGATAATTGATTCATTTGAGAGTTTAGATTTCAAGTTTCTCTTGAAAAACTCACATTGAAAAAATTCTCCAAAGATAAGGGAAGACAGTGATGGGAGATTAATCGATACCAAATCGACTAATCGATGGTAATCGATTATTTCAAATTAACAAATTAATCGATTATTCAACCGATTAATTAATTAATCGACGCTAATATAACTGTGGTGTATTTTGGGAACCATTGTATCATCGTGAGTGTTTTGGGAATCCTTGATTTTAAACATGTAGTAATTGGAGGAATTTTGTTGCAAGATAGGATGAAAATTTGAAAATTTTGTGTCTTCGAAGAAATTTTTCGAGACTAGTTTGGGAACCCCTGCATTTTGAATAGTCCATTTAAGGAATAAATTCGTAATACGTTGGAAATACGAAAATTAGTTCACTACAACAAAAATATTTCGTATTTTGGGAACCACTGTGATTTTGCTGGATCAGTTTGAGAACCCCTTAATTAAAATTCAAAATTCGCTTTAAATATTTCAAAATGTTTCAAAACCATTTTTTCAATTTTTGGAAAATGATAATTTCGTAGGTATGAGTTTCAAGGATAATTAAATTCGAAATGCAATGAAGATTTATATTTTGAGAACCCCTGGCGACATTTTTCCCACGTAATTCGA
>FIZU01010881.1:0-16440 GCA_900064475.1 Pseudococcus longispinus | reverse complement strand
GTTAGGGTTGAGATATCGAGCTAAAAATTTTGTCACAGGGGTTTTAGACCATAAGGACAAACTTCCACTGGATAATTTAAAATTCGGTGCTCAGGGCTAAATCACCCCTATAAACCCGGCGACACTCTTTCAGAGATTAGGCTGATTTTTAGACATTCTGTCAGACAAACACTTCAGTCTTTTAGAACTTGAAAAATTGTAGAGATCGCACTGACTTTCAGACATTTTGTCAGGCTATATTTTGGACTTTCTGTGCTTGAAAATTTTTTTCAGATTTCAAACAATTTTTGGGAATTGGAAAATTTCAGAAATTCTGACTTTTTCAATTTTGAAAAGTTTTATGAAATATCAGTTGACTTTCGAACTTGTGAAAATTTAGATTGTTTCAAAATTTGACTTTTAGATCGTGGGTAGAATGGAAATAGAAAAGACCGAAGGTTTCAGAGGAAAGATTTTTAATAAGGCTTCTGAAGCTTTTTTAGAAGTTTAAACTTTGTGGTTTTCACAAAAAAGTCCAAGTGTGGCCTTTAAATTTCAGGGGAAAAATAAAAAAAAAAAAATAATAAAAAAAATACTCTTCCGTTTGGTACCAAAACCGGGCCTAAAAGGCTCCTATTAATCCAAACAAATTATTTCGATTACAAAAATTGAATGATTTTTATTGCAGGGTGACCAACTTTCGATTTTTTCAGAAATTGATTTTCATTTTGAAAAATTACGAAATTTTAGTTTTTTTTTTTTATAAAAATCGATATTTGGTCACACTGCAATGAAAACTTTACAATTTTGTAATCGAAATAATTTTTTGAATCAATAGGAGCCTTTTAGGCCCGGTTTTGGTACCAGGCGAAAGGTATTTTATTTTTTTAAATAAAAAATCTAGATTTTTCACCAATTTGCAATTTTTTAACCCCCTGGTAGGGTACGCAAAGTGGTATTCAATTTCGAGATCAATGGTTTGGGGAGGTATAGAAACTCAAATCGCAACTTTTTAGGGATGTGCCCACCCAAAAGTGCCAAAAAACCGCGTTTTTTTCGAAAGTCACCCCACTTTAAAGCCCTCTAGCTCCACTCCCCTTTGAACTAGGGATCTAAAATTTTTTATCGTTCATTCCCAACTGAATATGATCCACCTCCTTGAATTTGGTCAAAATCCAAGGTATATTTTTTTTCGTGCTCCACCCTAATGTACAGTTGGCAAAAAAATTACAAAAAAGTCAAATTTTGAAACAATCTAAAATTTTCCAAGCCCTAAAAGTCATTTGCCAGCCTTATAAAATTTTGTGTCCAAAAAGTCATCCGGCTTGAAAAAGTCTTTGAAATTTTTTAATTCCAAAAAGTGAATTGAATCTGGTCTGACTTGATATTTGATAGCTGGCATAATGCTCGACTTTTGAAAACTCCCAATTTAAAAAAAAAATCCAGTTTGACGCAATGTTAAAAAGTTTAGTATCGTTTTTTCGTTACACATATTCGTATTTTGTTCAACTTTTTCACTGATTAGATCATCGTAAAATCATAATCATCCTATTCTGCAATTTGAACGGTCAGAAAACATACCTACTTATATTCAGAATGCGTTGCCTATTTGCTTTTTCGAAGGAGCTGCCTCATTTACGAAACACCCTATATAAAAAATTACAAAATTACCAGATTGATGAAAACGAGCACCTTTTTGAAAACATGACAGCAATAGGGTTATTTTTGAGACGACCCGACAACATACGTGTGTGCGGTTGATTACAATTTTCGTATCGTTTCGAGTCGAACCATTTCGAGGGCTCGGAGTTCACCGATATGATCCAAATAAGCCGTCTGTTGTATTAATTTTATACGGTTTGCCGAATTCGGTGTTTATTTTGCTTGATAAAGTAGCAGGAGGCGTTCGGCACGCAAATGGCAAGGCGGTTTGTTTGACGCGAACGTATAGACGACTTGTCATCTCGAATCGACTGCGGTATTTAAAGGCTTACGTTAGCTGTACGTTCGTTAGTCGAGTGTGAAAATGACGATCTCTGACGTTTTGCGTTTTCATTCGGCCTCGTATGTTTCTTTCTTCAGACATGGTGCGAGAAAAAAAAAGGCAAAAATGCTTCGATACCGATTTAATAATCGATACGTGAAAGAACAAGTTTGAAAGGTGACGTTTATGTGTATATTCGGTATCAATAAATATTATACTTCGTACCCGATTTGGTAAATATTTACCTCGTGCAAATATTGGACTGTATAAGGAAACCACGTCAGCCGGGTTATTGCTTCGAGTTATCTTTTAATTGGTCTAGAGACGGAAGAATTTCGGTCAAAGCGAAATTTACGAAGACGATGCGAAGACGCGAAGGGCACGATCTCAGTCACAATCTCGTCTCGGCGAATAATACGTCGACTGTAGAATTCGAACGGGCCAATTTCACGTTCTAATTTAGAAACCCCAACTTCTTGAATGTTAAATACTACACGGGGCAAAACAAACGAGTAAAAGTAATTAGATACACAAAACAGAGAGAACCTACCTCTTGCGAAAGTTCTACGAAGCGGTAAAAATATCCATCCTCGCAGCATACCCTTTGCTCGTCTAGGCGCTGGCAAAATGTCGGCGAATTATTAAACACCGCTAACTCGAACAGGTAAACAGTTCCAAGACGAGGCGAGAGTTTTTAATATCTGCCAACAATGAAAAGCCGGCATGGCGCTGGGTTTCCACCGGTACGAGTATATATTGTATATGTTTCGAGAAACAAGGCGAATTTATCTCCGACACGGCGAAAGGGTGACGACGATGCAGCGTAAATATATTTGATAAATTCACGCTTTTATAAAGTTGATACCGGCAGATTTGTTCATCATCAACTTGACTATGTAGTTTTTCGACAAGAATACTCGAAAAGTTCCCTCTGAATTGAATTGCTCCAAAACAAGCACCTAGTCGAGTACTTTTGATGGAGAAATATCGCCTTTTTTTCGTCCTTTCGTCGTCGTTGTTCTAGTCTGCTCCTAGTCCTAGGCCATTTGAAATGTACAGCGTATTTATTATACACGTATGTTGCACGTATACGTACCATCTTTGTTTATGAAGTTTTGGTCGCCGAGTAAAGATAAAGGTGGGGGAGAGGAGACGTTGGCTAGCTTTTTTCAGCCGGCGTCACTTTCAAGCGTACCTTCTTCGCAAAATACTCGCGAGTTATGCAATTTTGCTTTCGTGTTCGTGTCTCTGCGGATGAAATATCACCTTTTATTCCCGCAGCAGTACTCTGGGGAGGTTGAGAAGAAAAACCATATCGACGATTTTTGTATTCTCTTTCATGACGTGAAATTCTGCAGCCAAGAGGGAGTATTTTTCGAAAGAAGTGCTTCAGCGTTCGATGATTTTGAGAATATATTTTTCGAATTTGTCGCAGGGCTATAGAGACCTATTAGAGGTAATCTGCACAGTATCATTTGAGCAATTGCATAAGTCTCTTGAGATAAAGAATACTTGTTCAAACGAGGTATAAACAAACTAATTTACATCTGTGCTTAAATTGAACTATTTTTATCGCACCTAAAATAGAGACGAATCGAAATCGGATCATTGGAAGGGCAAAATCTCCAAATTTCAGACCCATTTTTGAAAAATTATCCGACTCGGCGACTTGAAAAGTTGAAAAAAAATTCATTTATTATTTTCCTGTTGGGTATAATTTCATTGAAACATTTGCATTTATATATTTATACCAGTAACGTAGCCAAATAGTCATTCATTTAAGGGAGGGGGGTTGGTGAGAGAAAAATGTAATTTTATATAAAATTTTTGAGAACTATTCATAAACTATTTTGTTGAAGTTGAAAAAAAAATTCAAAAAAAGGCATTCGGAAGCTCAAATTTCATCATCCATCCATCCATCCATACATATAAAATCCACGACGTTTCCGTCCATTCGTCTGTCTGTCCGTAACATTGACATTTTCCGTGACTTTTAAACATTTTGTCAGACTTGATGAAACTTATAAAAAATTTTGAATATCCAACGCCAATATTTTTCAGAACGTGACTTTTAGATTTTTTGTCAGAAAATCAATGACGTGTCTGTGTGTCCGGAAAACTGACATTTTCAAATTTTAGGCATTTTGTCAGACTTTTTGAAACTTTTAAAAATTTGAATAATTGTGCAAACGTAATATTTTCTTTGATGAAATTTTTTAAAAGGCCTAAAATGACCAAAAAAATGATTTTTATACCTTGAAATGACAATTTTGACAGAAATATTCACAAATTTCACAAAAAAAATGACAATTGACGAAAAATAATAATTTTAACCAAAAATGACAATTTTTATTTAGAAATGACAATTTTGACAGAAATGACAGTTTGTACCAAAAAATGGCAATATTGACAAAAAATGACGATTTCTGCCAAAAATGATGAGTTTGACAAAAAATTGCATTTTCTACCTTGAAATCACCATTGCTACTTTAAAATCACCATTTTGACCAAAAAATGACAATTTTGACTAAAAATTTACAATTTGGATAAAAAACAATTGATAAAAAACGGAGATTTTAACCAAAAATGGCATTTTCTACCTTGAAATTACCATTGCTACTTTAAAATCACCATTTTGACCAAAAAATGACAGTTTTGACAAAAAATTATAGTTTAGACCAGAAAATAAAAAATTACAAAATATGATGATTTTTACCAAAATGGCAATTTTGAATAAAAACTGAGAATTTTAACCAAATATGATAGTTTTTTCGGTTTGTTTTGTACATAACAGAAGCTAGGGGGATGGGCCACAAAGCGACCCAGCCGCCTAGTTTCAGCATAAAATCCGTGACACTGACTTTTAGACATTTTGTCAGACTTTTTTTAAACTTGGAAAAATTTTCAGATTTCTAGGTACTGACTTTTTGGACTTGGGAAATTTTAGAGATAATGCTGACTTTTAAATATTTCTTCGCACAAACAATTTAGACCTTTTGAATTTGGAAAATTTTAGACGACGGAGTAATTTTGAGAAATTTTTTCAAGCAGACTTCTTGGACTTGAACAATTTCAGATATTTTGTTAGACTTTTCTATTCTTGGAAAATTTTTAAGAATTCAAATGAATTTTTGGACTTGAAAAATTTCAACTTTATGGGCAGAAAATTTCAAGAAAAGTTTAAATCAGAATATTGCCAGACAGTTTTTTCAAATTTCTATTCACTTTTTGGAGATAGAAAATTTTAGAGATCACGTTGATTTTTAGAAATTTTATTAGGCTATTCTAGATTTTCTCGACCTTAAAATTTTTTCAGATTTCAAAAGATTATTTGAATTTGAAAAATGTTGGAAATTCTTCTTTTTTAATTTTGAGTTTTATTAAGTATCAGAATTTGGAGAAAAAGGGGGGGGGGGCGTTAGGTCCAACATTTCAGTAATTTTATGCGAAATTTAAAAAGAACAAAAATAATAAAATTTATTGTGCCCAAGAATAGCAAGGGTGAAATTTTTCAAAAAAAATCAAAAATGTAATTTTCATCATTTCTGGATAAAGGTACAGTTGAGTCAACAAAATATTGATTGAAGTCGAAAAATTTCTGTCTTTTTTAACCACAATGTTTTCTACTTGGAAACTGAATTTTCCGACTAAAATTATTTAAGTGGATGAATTATTCATCTATTACAATTTCTCAATTCTGATGATAATATTTTGACTCTTGACTGAAGTTTTCGACTTGAAAATAACAATTTTTCTAAGTGAATGGCAAAAAAATAACCCAAAATGTTCGCCTCCGATTTGAACGAAAATGGGATTTTTAAAAATCGGAAGTTGACTTTTCGATTTTTGAAAATTTTTGATAATTTAAGAAACATGCTTTTCCAGAAAAACTGATAGGTATTTCTGAAAAAAAAATACTGCTTCAAAAAAATTGATGAAAATTAGACTCCTACCCAATATCGACCTATTGAATCAAAATTTCATGATTTCCAGCCATTTTGGAGCCTTCATCACGATTTTGATTTTCTTCAGGATTTTCTAATTTCTCCAGAAAATGTTGGAATCAAATATAGCAACTGAAAATCAAGCACACCTTCTTTCGAGTACGTAGTTCAACGAGAAATCCACTTTTAAAATTTCTAGTCGAATAATTCAAGTTTGTTTTCTTTTTTACAATAGCTTTTGATTATTACTGGAAATTTAAAAACTGAGCTGCTTCCATTTTCAGAATATTTTGAAAAAAATTGAAAATTAAGAGTAGAAAATCAAAATCTTAATGGAGATTCTAAAAATAGCTGAAAATAATAAAATTCAGTTTCGGTAGGTCGATATATAATTTTTTTTCAAAAATATCATACGTATATTTTTGCTAAAAAATCACGGCTTTTAATTTTTCCAAAATTCGCTAAAAATTAACAAATTATGTTTGGCACAAATCTATCTAACTGGATGTACTAAGACTTGTTTGAAATTTTCGGTATTTTTTCATCAGAAATATCGGTTATTCGATTATTAAAAATGTTATCTATTCGAAGTCAAGAACCTTTCTCGCATCTTTCTACGTACTTCATTCAAAGCTCCATTGTAAGCAGAAAACTTTATACACGAAGCAATGACGAGGTTGATTTGGTTCTTTTCTCGAAGTTCAATTATTTTTATTTTATTTTGCAAGATGTTCGAAATTACGATTGCGTGTTCGAGTTGAAATTATATTAAAAATCCAGACTACGTGTATTGACGTTGTTAATTTGCAAAACGTCGAATGTATATCTAATTTAAAGCATTTGAAAAAAAAAGTCAATATAAGAATAGTCGTCTGATATTCCTCGATAAAACGCTTCATTTTCTGACATATCGCTTCAACGAGATTACATCGCTTGGAAGAAGAATAGAGGAAAAGTACCAATAATACGAACGTTGTTCGTTTAATTGAAGGATCCGAAGGGATTACTCGAGTCATACACGTACAAGTGGAATTTTTGCTCACGAGAAATGTTGAATTTGAAAACGAAATCTTAAAGAAGGTTTAATTTAATTAGAGTTGCTGCGCGAGATCGCTGATGTTGAACATATTCACGTGGAACGTATTGTGGGGCAATTTTTGCCACCTTCGTATCTACACACGTACCTACGCTATAGACTACTTAGAAAATACGACCGACATACGTAGGTAGGTACGAAGGTACTTAGTACACGTAACATACACGCACACATACGACTTGGACGACGAACGAGTGAACTCTAGTTAATTAAACCGCAGTAGAAAAGCGTAAAAGGTTGAACCTTTTTCGAGGCGTTTTCTCGTACATAGTCGTCGATGTCGAATTTCCTTCGTCATCGTGCTCGTCGTCATCGTCATCGTCATTCTAAATACAACTGGAAGGAAAATCCTACTCCTCCGCGCTCCTCGCTCGTTCAGCCCTCGTGCAGGAAGAATGATTAGAAGCAGTGGTTCGCAGCGTGCCGCGCCGGCTTGTCGTATTAAAACAGATGAACGACTCGAGAGCGTTTTAATTTGCGAAATTAACGATGTCTTGGAGGTTTTCACGCGTAAAAATCATTTCGTAATGGACGGATTAGACGAGTCATTTTTAACGGTATTAACTGACACGTTCTCGCTTCACGAGCCTTAAAAATTCGATTCATCGATAAACCGGCCCCGAAAACCTGACGTGTACGAAAGAGCAGATGAAATCGATTTTCACAACCTTAAAATTAACGTTCGGTTGGGGGAAAAAACGAACAAAATGAAAATTACAATGACTAAAAATAAAAACCAACGGTTACCCTTCTGCTAATTAACTTTTTTTTTTACCATTTTGTCCGAATAAAAAAAAAGTCTGTTGGAACCCACGGCTCGGCTGGCAAAAAAAGCAATAAAATAACGTGGAAATTTATCAAAAAAAAAAAAGTTACCAATAAAGCTCGGTGAACGGGGAAGTTACGCTTTCGCAATTTTTCTCCTGTTCCTCTTCACTTGTTGGGCGGATGAAAAGAAAAGAATTATAGAAAACACGAAGCATATTTCATAACGAACGGACGAACGACTTCGAGCGTCACGAATATTTGACAGTTGATAAAAATATAGAGCCCGGTTTAGGAAGGAAAATTTCGAGCAACAATTTCGCCGCTTTCATCTCCCCAACGTGGGCACGGTACAGCGATTTTTTTTCCTCTTTAATTCTTAATGTAAGTACCTACCCATGGTTCAACACCACATACAGACCACAAATCTCAACTTAAGAGGATTGCCTCGAGTATTCGTTATTAGAAAGGAAATAAAAACGTCTGGGTCAATTTTGGATGAAATATTGATTCGTACTACGTATCTAGATATACTCAACCAGGGCGGAATTTTTTTTCAAATTTATTTCCAAGAATGGCCTAACCCTTTTCTTCGGAAACATTTCAAACCCGAAAATAAACTCATTTCTTTGTCGAATTTGATAGAGTTCCTATTTCAACCTGACGAACTTGTTTTCAAGTTGAAAAGAACTTTTTTTTTTTTTTTTGAAATTGAGATTTATGTTGGGTTTTCTTTTTCGCCTCTCTATTCTCTCGTTTTCTCTCTTTCAATCAGCCAACCAGCCAGCCGCTGAAATAAGTTGAATTTATTTCATAGCATGTCACATAAAGTCGATATCGACGGGGCGAAATCGTCATTTTTCATTGTTCCATTTTAGATTGATAAGTTAGTTGTTTTGCCTGCTTGCCTGTCTGCGTTCCCTTGACGCGGCGCGGAGTCGAACGAATTCGAAATAGAAAGTCTGTTTGACTCGAAGGCACCCTTTTTTCCTCTCGTTTTTCTTTTCCCTTTATCTGACTTTCTCTCTCTCTCTGTCGGCCTCTCGATCGACGAAAATATCAACTTGGCTTTTCACAAACACCCTGATTGCGGCGAAATTTTGACGGATAAGTCTGGCAAAAAAATTCCTTTCTTTCGGGCTTTGTTGTCTCCGTTCAACGATGCCTTCGAGAATTCGCTGATGGAAATTTGTAATTATTTATCGGCGAAAAGGTAGATACTCGCGAAAAGTTTACAGCATCGGTTTGTTCGTTCGTTTGAAACCAAATTCTAAAACTTTTAGATGGCTTGAATGTGTACAATGTACATTAAAATTACTTATGTGCTTGCGTACACATTCGAAGGTATAAAAATTATTAACCTTTTAAGGTAATTTTGGCGAATTTTCAATTTCTTTCCTTACTAAGTTGTAGTGGGTTTAAAAATTACTGAAATTTTGATAATTTTTTATCTGAAAAATTTTTCTTAGCGATTGAAGAGGGGGTTATGGGATTGGAAAATTTAGGACATACAAAACACCAAACCGGCGAACCTATTTTTGGCAAGTTTAAATGGCTCAGTGAATTAGATATCTTGGGAAAATAGCTTAAATTGACTAAATTATCACAATTTTTTATGAAGTACCCAATAATAATTTTTAATGATTTACAGTCATTTTAGATGTTTGTTGTGATTTCTGACGAATTACGTTAATATTGTTGAACTATGACAATTTTAGAGGAATACAGTAATTTTGGTAAATTACCATGAATATGGTAAATTATAGTTAATGTGGTAAATTACTCAAATTTGATTGAATTGACAGTAATTTCTTAACGTTTTATTTGGTAATGAATGCAAAGTCGTAATATTGGCAAATTCTTGCAATTTTTGCAAATGACTGTAATTTTGATAAATTATTTGTACAATAATTTTGTTAAATTCTACATTATGGTTGAGATTTACTATGGTACATTTTTTCAAACTTCAGTTATTTTGGAAGATTTTGGTAATTTACCAAAATTACCATAATTTACCAAAAATTACTGTGAGTTACTAAAATTATCCGAATTTACCAAAAATTACCAGAATTTGCCAAAATTACCATAATTTACCATAATTACCACAATTTACGATAATTACCACAATTTACCATAATTACCTTAATTTACCATAATTACCATAATTTACCAAAATTACTCTAATTTTCCAAATTTACCACACTTTACGAAAATTACCAGAATTTACCAGAATTATCCTAAATTACCAAAACAACTCAAATTTACCAAAATTACTGTAATTGTGGTAAATTATTGCAATTTTGGTATTGGTAGATCATACTAATTTTCAGTAAATTAGAGTAATTTTGGTAAATTTGGTAAATCTTTGGTAAATACCGATAATTTTGGTAAATTCAATTTATTTTGGTAAATTATTGCAATTTTTGGTAGATTTTGGTAATTTTGGTAAACATGAGTAATTTTGGTAAATTACAGTACAATTTTGGTAAATTCGGTCAATTTTTGGTAAATACCAATAATTTTGGTAAAATCGAGTTATTTTGGTAGATTTTGGTAATTTTGGTAAATTATAGTAATTTTTGGTAAATTACAGTAATTTTATTGAATTCCGATAATTTTGGTAAATTCTGGTAATTTTAGGTGAAGTACGGTAATTTTGGTAAATTACAGTAATTTTTGATAAATTACAGTAATTTTTGGTAAATTACAAAAATTTTATTGAATTCGGGCAATTTCGGTAAATTTGGTCAATTTTTGGTAAATACCTATAATTTTGGTAAAATCGAGTTGTTTTGGTAGATTTTGGTAATTTTGGTAATTTTGGTAAATTATAGTAATTTTTGGTAAATTACAGTAATTTTATTGAATTCAGGCAATTTTGGTAAATTCGGTCAATTTTTGGTAAATACCTATAATTTTGGTAAATTGTAGTAATTTTTGGTAAATTACAGTAATTTTATTGAATTCGGGCAATTTTGGTAAATTCGGTCAATTTTTGGTAAATACCGATAATTTCGGTAAAATCGAGTTATTTTGGTAGATTTTGGTAATTTTGGTAAATTATAGTAATTTTTGATAAATTACAGTAATTTTATTGAATTCGGGCAATTTTGGCAAATTCTGGTAATTTTAGGTAAATTATGTTAATTTTTGGTAAATTACAGTAATTTTGGCGAATTTTAGTAATTTCAGTACATTGTCCTGATTTTCGATGAATTATGGTTATTTTGGCTAAATACTGTAATTTTTTATGAATTACAATAATTTTGAGAAAAAAACTGGATTTGGTTGATCAATTTTTAGTCCAAAGAAGTACTTTCTTCATACAAAATATTCCGAGCAAAATTATGCTAACTCGTTGGATTCTGGAAATTTGTGTAATTCTATGCACCCAATAAACTATTAGGTGTGAATAGGAAATTATAATGAGGTAAAGTAGTACTCACAAGAGATGAGAAACATCTCCGGCAGCTTACTAAACGATTTGTTCTCAAAAAATTCTTATACGACTCCAGTTTCCTCATACCTATCTACTCGTACATAAGAGATTTCGAAGATATTGCGTATTAGAAGATAAATTCGACGATGGAATGAGCGATGTACTACGCGTTTTTGAACTATACCGTTGACAATCGTTAATGTATTATTTTCACTTTACATCGAAAATAACGAGCGATTTCATGAGGCACGTTTGGAGAATATTTCTCATTAATATAGAAGATTTATATACAGCTACAAGCAGATGTTCATCGTTCTAGGATATACTTACACCCCCGCACACGTACACATTTTCAAAGGTGTATAAATCATTTTAAAAGCACGGCAAAGGGGGATACGCGTACAGATACAATTTTCTTTCAAGCTTTTGTGCGGTTAACGCCGCGCTTCGTAGTACATTGTATGTGTAAACAGAAGATGTGAGGAAAGCGTCTTCGCTGTATGCATGCCTTATTACCGAGGATAAGCAAGTGGCAAAAGGAAGAGATGAAATTCGCGCGAATATTATGCGAACGAATGCGATGACGATGGTGAAAGAATTTCGGCTTGTAGTGGTTTTTAAAGGTGGCGTCGTCTCGTCTCGTCTTCCTACGAGTTAAGTTTGTACTCCATTTTCATTAATAACTTTCGTATTTGTCATCTAAACTCATCGTGAGAGATTCGTTACATGTTGGCTTGTTATATCAAAGTCTCAGCGCCACGCGCTATCGAGCTTTGAATAAATATTTAATGAATTTTAACCATCCGTAAACGTTCAGCACGCGTTGGTTTCCGTGTACGCTGATAGACTCGGGTTTATAAGATTTAATTTTTCATCGTTGTGGAATTCTTCGCTGCGATGGTGTCGTTGTCGTGTGGCGAGCCAACAGCGACGAAGTCATGGTTCATGTTCAAATATTCTCGAAGTTTGCATGCGAATGCCGAATTAACACTTTTTCAATTATTACGTTACGATTACGTAGTGTTGAGTTTAATATATCCACAATTTGTCTGATGTTCAATTTACTCGGTTAGGTAATGATATCTTTAATCATCGTAACGAGTCGATGCAATCGCGTTAAAATAAATTACCTATCGGAACGAAACCTTTGACGTGATTTTTTTTTGCTTTTTCAAACTCGTGAAATGTGCAGTATTCAAATGTACTCACGAAATAGAATGGAGAATTTGTCGGACCATGTTTTACGAATGCGGTGAGGTACTTTTTCTCTTTTATGCATTATCTGCGCTGTTCGTACGTATCTAGTTAATTTGAATAAATCGTATCGTCATTCAGAGGAATTTGCACGAATTCCAACTCGTATACTTGATAGAGGAATGAACTTGATTGAAAATTTAAAAATTCGATCTGTACATATACTGGGTGTTTCATAGTTGGAGTGCCTCCTTCAATCTCAGTAATAGGCCACCCATCCATCAAGTTCTAAAGCTGTAAAACACCGATAAATTTACAAATTGAAATTTTTAATGTTGCTAAAATTTGTTTTTTTCACATCTCGATTACTTGAATTTATTATCGCAAAGATTCTTCAAAGAACACGAATCCAGCCTCAACATTAAGTATTCAAATTCAGTGCTGCAATAATTTCGAAAACTTATTCCGGCTGCGACCTCCATCCAAATCATGACAAATACGTCAACAACAACGGAGTCACCCGACGAGCTAAAAATACCCCTATTTTCAAATCACGTCGACAAATTTCGCGTCGCGTTTACGTATAAATACTTATAATTTGATGAAAACTTCGAAAAGCGATTCTCTAGTCTTATCCCGTTGGCTCATCCAAGCCGTAGTAACAGCGAACGGGGCTCGAATAAAGAAAAACAGATATCTACGCTTAATTGATGAATCCTCTTCGGATGAGGCTCAAAGTGAAGGATTAAACCTATTCCGAACCTGACAGGTCAATTCCATTCACGTAATTCGAAACTTTTATCAGGCGCCATTTTGGAACGGTGTAACTTGCTTCGAATAAGTACAAGGCGCAACGAAAAATATAACGTACCCGAGGTAGGTACTCTAGACACGAGTGAGAAAATTTCTCAAAAAATCTCGACCGGATTAAGTTTAATTACACCTAATTAACTTACCAGTAACGATGAACAATAACGAATAAGTCCGCTAAAAAAAGGTAAAGACTGTTTAATGAAATATAATCAATCGTTTCGCCATACTTTGGAATCCCACCAATATTTCTTGATCCCTACAACGATGGCTAGAAGGTTGCATACCTACGTGCCCGAATCGAAATACCAAGCTTAGCTTATGCAACTTAATCATCCAAAGGAGGGAAGGTCCATCATGCTATTGGAATACCTCTGTGCTGGAGTATTGTCTATGTCTGTCGCAGCAATGACACCGTGAGTAGAATATTTCGTTAGTTCGTCGGTATAGTGGTGCTTCTGTCGGGGGTTGAGGGGGTTGTATTAATAAAGGAAATACTTTGGAGCGGATGTGCCGTATTCTTTATACTTATTTAAGTAGGTCGAGTTGAGAGATGCGAGACGTCGAGTTTTCAAAATCTTTACGCCGTACGTACGTACGTAGATGTGTATATGGTTACGGTTCTCGCGCCGTCTACGTCTCCTCTTCGTCTTATACGATTTTCGAGTTTGCATGAGGGAATACGCGTTGCCGCTTCGAAGCTAGAGAGACTTAGAGAGAAAATGAAGTTTTAGCAGATGCTTATTTATTCTTCATCCGCGTATCTACCTTGGTAGCGTTTCGCTATTAATATCGAGGCTTTTATACTCGCGTCCTTAATGATGACACGGAGTTATTGCGACAGAATATTGTGCCCGGTAAATCAAATAATGCGAGTTTACTTACTCTAACCTTTTCAGTTTGCTTTTACTAAATAAATTGACTAGATGGAAGGTACTTGGTTAAAAGCTTTTTGCCAATCGCAGAAAGCAATCTTAATTCATTTATGGCGTAATATTTGAAAGCTGTATGTAGTGAAGCTCTAGTCTAGGTTGGTAGTATAGAGAGGTATATAGGTATACCTCGGCTGCGTGTAGCATCTTTTGAATACGATCGAAATATAATATCCACGCACGGGTATAGTTAACAGATAGTTTCGTTTGATGGAGCCAGCTTTTAAATGGACTTTATGTACACGTATACAAGCCAACCATATAAACGATAATATCGCGCAGTCTTACGTATACAGCAAATTAAGCTAACCTTTTACCAGCGGTAATGGCGGTGCCATGCCGTATCGATCATATTTACCAGAAAATTTCGACGTATATTAAATACCATAACGTGCCATGTCGCGACCTACCTTTTCGTGTATTGCCTGCAGCGTATACCTATGTACCTATACCTACGTAATGTACCTGCGAATAATTAAAAATAAAGCTTTTCTAATTTCGTCACACGTCGTAGCAGCGCCGCCCGCGCCGGCGCCGCACTTGTCATCTGTTTACAAAACCATTTCGAAACGAGAGCCGATATTTTAAAAGCCAAACGTTCGAACGCGTTACCTAGAAATTTAATAAATAAAGTAATAAATCATCCGATCCCGGTCCCCTGCACCCTTGACCTGGCGACCCGCCCAAATATTCCGGCACCTATTTGCGCCATGCTAGTACGAGCATCGTGTATTAAATATTTTTCAATTTTATCAGCGTGTCGGTGAGTGGAATAGGGGTGGTTGGTTTGTCTGATAGCTTCCTGTGTACGCTGCTTCCTTTTTCAGGTATGTCTGGTGATGATTATGGTGTAATTATTGCTCGGCTTTGTTCTTCTTTTGTTTTTACAATTGGAATGAATACGAATTTGCGAACAGGTGGTTATTAATGTGGAGAAAAGGTCGTCTACGAGTGTGTAGTTGAATGACTTTGGGAGTAGTGTCAATTTATGGAAAAAGTGGGCTAAAGAACCATGCAGCGTGTTCTGGTAGTTGTACATTGCCTTAAAACTAGAAATGCAGCTACCCAAACTACATAAGTGTATGCATGTTTGCCTGTCCTAAGATTTGAAGGGGCAAGATTATGCACTAATGAAGAAGATTTTTTTTCAGATTGTTGTAACTCTTCTGATGATATGGACGAGCGAAAAAATTTTGAACTTTTTTTATAGAACTTTCCAAGCTCTACAAAATGAGTTATTTTAATGTTATGCCTAACTCTAAAATCTAAGGAGCTACAGTTGTTTGAAAGTTTGTAGGCTATATAACTCCTTCAATTTGCAAGTTAGGTAAAATTTTGAAAGGACCATTTTTTGTTGAGCGTTTTGAGCTCTACGTAGAGCTCAACAAAAATTGGATTTTACAAATTTTGTCTGACTTACAAATTGAAGGAGTTATTAACCTGACAAATTTTCAAATCGCTGTGACTCCTTCAATTTTTTTGGTAGACAAAATTTGTAAATTTTATTTTTTGTTGAGTTTTCAGAGTTCTACAAATTGAGCTATTAATGTTTTGCCCAACTATAAAATTGAGTGAGCTACAGCCATTTAAAAGATGAAAAGATTTAAGAAGCATGATAATTTTTTTTTTAAATGGCCTCCCTTGTTTTCATTTTTGAAGTTGGGCAAAACCTGATTAGCTCATTTTGAAGAGTTCGAAAAAGATTTTCAAAAAAGTCTCCTGTGCCCCCTCCCCCTCCATCATTTCTATTTCCATGCTACCAATGAAAGCATAAAACATAGAATTATTGCTCTTTTTGCTAGGCTATGTCAAACTGAAGTGCATCCCAATCTGACATCATAATTGGATCAGAGAATTTTTTAATAGGACCCTCCCCAAGCCCCAAATTTTGTTGTGCGATTTTGTTGATTTTTTCCCCAAAATTTGGAGGCTTATAGGACTTGGGGAGGGGCCCATCAAAAAAGTGAGGCGATATTTGAACTCTGTGCTATAAAAAACATGCCAAACGGTACACCACACAACTTTTTTGATTTTGATGATTTTTTTTCAAAATTTGGAGGTTTGTAGGGCTTGGGGAGGGTCCTATCAAAAAATTAAAGTGATATTCGGACTCGGCACTATAAAAAACATGACAAACGATGCGCCACGCAACTTTTTTGATTTCGTTGATTTTTTTTCAAAATTTGGAGACTTGTGGGGCTTGGGGAGGGTCCTATCAAAAAAGTAAGGTGATATTCAGACTCAGCGCTATCGAAAACGTAACAAACGACATGTTACACGTTTTTTTTGTTTTTTTT